>JAOTOM010003210.1:0-141567 GCA_034440615.1 Ashinkailepas kermadecensis
AATATAAATTACTTAGTGCTCTGGCGAGCATTTCATTTTCATCAATATTATACGATGACCTTTCTGGATGATTACAAAATGCAGTCGAAAGTTACTTTGCTCCTGGTGTATATTCAGGTACAACCGTTCGTCAAACTCCGCCAAAATAAGCAATTCCATCTATCGGTCGAATTTCGTACGGGTGGGTCTACTCGGTTGCCCTAGGTTGCCCCATGCTTCGAAACTACCGAACCGGAGTACATCAAACCTGCACTAATCGATGCAATGGGGTCGATTTCCTCGGGACTTTTTGAATATTGTGACTCTCACCGACACGTAAAGCCTATTAAATTACCCCTTAAACTTGGAGCGGCCATTTTAAACCATTTTGAAAATGTTGCGGTGCCCATGCTCCTAAACGGCTCCACTGAATTTCATGAAACCTTCACCAATCGATGCAGCATAGTCGATTTACCTGGGACTTTACAATATGGTGACTTTGACCTTAACTTAAGGTCGCAAAAGAAGTATATCTTTATTTGCAATTGTTGCGGTGCCAATGCTCCGAAACCACTCAACCGAATTTCATCAAACCCTTCGCAATCGACGTGACATGGTCGATATACTTTCAGACTTTTGAATATGGTGACCTTGGCTTTAGGTCAAGGTCACTACTTTTTCTAAAACCATCTTTTAAGACTTTTACCACGCCCATACTCGAAACTACTGAATACAATTTCATGAAACCTTCGCCAATCGACGTGACGTGATCGATATACGTGGGGCTTTGAATATGGTGACCTTGGCTTTAGGTCAAGGTCACCAAAATACACAACATCGTTTTTGAGGCTATTTGTCACGCCTATACTCCGAAAGTACTAAACCGAATTTGATGAAACATTCACCAATCGACGTGGAATGCCCGATATACCAGAAACGTTTAAATATGGTCACCTTGGCCTTAGGTCAAGGTCATCAAATGCATAAAACTATTTCTAAGCGTTGTTGCGCCGCCCATGCAAAGTTCTAAGTATGTTGACCACGCTGCGTCGGTTAATGAAGGTTTCATGAAATTCGGTTCAGTACTTTCGGAACATGGACGCGCCAACAACCCATAAAGAGTTTTATGCATTGTTAAGGGCATTAAAAAAAACAAAACCCCAATAACCAAAAGAGTTTTATGCATTTAGGTGACCTTGACCTAAAGCCAAGGACACCATATTTAAAAGTCCAAGTATATCGACTACTCCAAGTCGGTTGGTGAAGGTTTCATGAAATTCGGTCCAGTAGTTTCGGAGTATGGGCGTGGCAAAAAGCCTTAAAACTGTGTTGTGCCTTTTTGATTACCTTACCCCAGAACCGAGGTCACCATATTCAAAAGTCCGAAGTATATCGAACACTCCACGGCGACTGGTGAAGGTCTCATGAAATTCTGTTCAGTAGTTTCGGATCATGAGGGTAGCAAAAATCCTCGAACGTTTTTATGCGTTTTTGGTGACTGACCAAAACCCAAGGTTACCATATTCAAGTCCCATGTATATCGACCACGTCACGGTGATTGGTGAAGGTTTCGTGAAATACAGTTCCGTAGTTTCGGAGCATGGGCGTGTCAACATTTGAAAATAATGTAATTTGTTTTTGTTGACCTTAGGTCAAGATCAAGGTCACCATATTGTAAAGTCTCAATTAAATCGACTACGCTGTATCGCTTGGTGAAGGTTTCATGAAATTCGGTTCGGTAGTTGAGGAGCATGTGCGCGGCAACAACTCCGGCCAACATAGTAGACCCACCTAAACAGGTTGGGCCGGCGCCCATGAAAATCGCATTGAGGACTCAGTCAGGCAGAGCTGAAAATCACGTTGGGGGCCCTGAAACGTCGTGCCAGGGCCAATGTAAATAACGTTGGGGCCCAAGAAGTCTCGCCGAAGCCCATTAAAATAACGCTGTGGCCCCAAAACGACGGGCCGGGCCCCATAAAAATCGCGCTGGGACCCCCAACAGTCGGACCGGGCCCCTGTAATCACGCTGGGCATCTCAAAAGTTCTCGCCTGTACCCTTGAAAATCACGTTGGGGGCCCAATAAAGTCGAGCTGGGGTCCTTGAAAATCGCACTTAGGCCCGGAATATTACGTTCGGTGCCTTAAAAGTTCGCGTCTGGGTCCCTGAAAATCACACTGGGCTCACCAAAAAAGTAGTGTCGGGGTACTTGAAAATCACGATATGGACCCCAAAAGATCCTGCCGGTACCCTTGAAAAGCACGACGAGCCTGGGGTACCAAATATTCATGCCCGGACCCTGAAAATCATGCTATGGGCACGACAGGTCGCACTGGCCCCAAACGTTTCATCGGGACCCAACACAAATAAAGTCGGGCCAACGAAAAACAATCCGGACATGAATTGATCACTCTGGGGCCCCAACAATGACGCTAAAAGCCCCCAAATGTGTACGACCCCAAAAAAGTGTCGAAGCCGCTAACTAAAACTCGCGCTAGGGATCCGAGCAAATGACGTCGGGGCCCCCAGAAAATCATACGTGCACTCAAAAAAGTCGCGTCGCAGCCCTTGAAAATCACACTCGGGGCCCAAAATGTTGCGCCGAGGCCCCAAAGTCGCAGCTGGCCCCCAAAAATCACTTCGTACCCAGAATGTCACTGAGGGCTACACAAATCGCGTCAAATTCCCCCCAAAACACGTTGGGTATGAAAAAACCTGTCGGGGCACCGAAAAAAATCGCACCGGGCAACCGAAGAATCGTACCGGGTCCCACAAATATCGCACAAGGGGTTTTAAAGGAAAAGAACTCGATCTAAAAAGATCACACCGAGTCTCGATCGAATCAACACCAGCACCGGGAAATTCAGAAAAGGTCCGGAATTTTTTTATCCGAATGACTTATACTCTGAAAGGCGCCATCGGCTATAAACAAAACTCCTTCAGTAGTCGCAGTGGCACACCAAAGGGGCAAACGCCCCATCCCTCCTGAGAGGGGTAAGCTCCCAAGAATCGCGCCGGGGCCCTCAGAAATCGCGCTGGGGCCACACAAATTCGCGTCGGGCCCCATAATTTGCATAGGAAGCTCCAAATAAATACTGCATGCCCCAGAAAACTTGCTCCGAGACCCGAAAATTTGCACCAGGAACCGGCAAAATCGCGTTCGGGCCCAGCAAAGTACAACGCGCCCCGCAAACCCGAACCGGCCCTCCAAATATCGCGCTCGGGACCCACAATTCCCGTCGGTAGTCCAAATATGTGGGTATGGGCATACAAAAATTTCCGTCGGGGCTCCCAAAAATTGGCGCCTGGGCCCCACATAAGCACAGTGTGACCAACAAATCGCATCAGTACCCGAAAAAAATCAAACCCGAGCCCTCCAAAATAAGGAGATTCCGAAAAATAAATGTTCGAGTCAGGAAAATGTCTCTGGAGCACCGAACACAGCACCAAGATGCTCGCACAAATCGCGTACGGCCCCGAAAAAAAAACCGAGCTCGAAAAATCGAGACGGGACACAGAAGCATGGTGCCAGGGGCTCGAAAAATCAGACCGGGATTGGGATTTAAAAACATTGAGAAGAGATCCACAGAAATCGCGTTGAGCCCAGGAAACTGGTGTTGGGTCCCCGGAACCACGCACCTGGGAGCGAAAAGTCGCGCCGGGACCCCGAAAAATCGCACCGAAGCCACAACATCGTACTGGGGCCTCACAAATGTGCGTCAGAAGCCCCAAATAAATAGCGGGATCCTAAAAGCACAATAGGGGTCGAAAATGCACCTGACACTCAAAAGCGCACAGAGTCTCGCAAAAAGCGACAGGGCCTTAAAGCATGCGTTGCAACCCTAAATAAACACACCGGAAGCTCTAAAAATTACACCGGAAGCTCGCCAAGCACACAGTGGCCATGAGACCGCATACGGCCCTGAAAAAGAGGCTGGGGCCACAAAAAGCAACATGGTCCCAAAAAAGAACAGACGGACCGGGCACAAAATAAACACATCGGGATCTTCGAAAACGTCCCGATACCGAAAGAAATCCTCGGTGCACACAAAGCAAAAAACCCTTAAACGAGCAGGGGTTTGGGAAATGTGTTGAGCCCCTGACAACAATGGACTAGAGCACTAAGACACATCCGTAGACGAAGAAAAACGCAACGGGTGCAAAAAAAGAACAAGACTGGGCCTCGGTTCGGTAGCCAAGCTGAGAGCATATTTAACTAAAGATTATAAGGTGCATCAAAGCTCAGTGGGTATCCGCATTTCTTAGCCACCAGAAAATGTGAAAAACAGAGAACTAATTATCGAATTTCATTCATCGAATTTTCCCACTGAACGCCCATACGAAGCATCCCATCACGCTACATATGGCACAAGCATATCATGTGATAGCAATTAGCAAAACAAAACGGCCTAGCAGAAACCGCAGCATCGCACGAAGTGTGACGAATGCGCAAGGTGGTTGTGCACGCCGATGATTTATTAGTTTAGCTTGTGGGCCAGGCACCTCGCAATCAGCACCAAATGATATATAAAATAAATACATCACTGAGATGGCGATCAGAAAACCAATTCAATCCACTTCTCGTATCATCTTTGTGCAATTGTCGTCCTAGGACTAAACGAATGATGGTTTAAGATTACTTATGACACCCAGCTGGTGGGAATGACAAACAGTAGTCATGAATCTACCTATATTCAGCTAGACTTGGAGGACATAAAAGTGGATTGATCAATGGGAGATGTCTTTAAGATATGCACCAGGTCCGCCAACTCGATGCATTCTAGAGGCCAACGGGAAGATTCTTCTGGCCGAGAGAGCATTAAGACATTTGTTTGGTTTGGCACTAAGGTATGTATCCACATATTTACTTTTTCATACACTGGTATGGCTCAGTTCTCAGCGAAAAATGATTACTGCTATTGCGTTTTGCGTAAACGATGCACCATGCCAAGAACAATGAAAACATTAATATGACATCATGTTTCCCATTCCAAATCCATACTAAGATATAAAAAACAAACAAATGGAGGCCCCATTGGAACCTTGCCCCTCCTAGAAGAATTTCGTGGCGACGCCACTGTGTGTACACACACACACACACATACACATATATATATATATACAGTGGCGTCGCCACGAAATTCTTCCAGGAGGGGCAAGGTTCCAAGGGGCCACCATGGTGTTAGGGCAACCTATTGCTTTTTTATATCTTAGTATGGATTTGGAATGGGAAACATGACTTCATATTAATGTTTCCATTGTTCTTGGCATGGTGCATCATTTACGCAAAACGCGATAGCAGTAATCACTTTTTTCGCTGAGAACTGAGCCATACCAGGGTATGAAAAAGTAAATATGTGGATACATACCTAAGTGCCAAACAAATGTCTTACTGCTCTCTCGGCAAGAAGAATCTTCCCATTTGCCTCTAGAATGCAGCGAGCTGGCGGAGCTGGTGCTAAGCATATCTTAAAGACATCTCCCATTGATCAATCCATTTTTATGTCCTCCAAGTCCACATATATATATATATATATATATATATATATATATATATATATATATATATATATATATATATATATATATATATATTTATATATATATATATATGAATGAGGATGGATGATGAAATACTTGTATATGGATAACTCACACACACACACACACACACCCCACAATATATATATATATATATATATATATATATATATATATATATATATATATGTGTGTGTATGTATAATATCACCAAGTGGTGCAATTATTAACACGGCTGTTATAATATAAATAGTATAGGAAGTCAGCATATATGTGAAACAAATCGTGATTCGAAGTTATATTTTGTCAACGTTTCGACCAGCCTTGACCATCTTCAGAAACTAACACAGTACGAATCACGTAGGTCCAATGCAAGCATAAGAATTAAGATACATAAGTTTAATACGAAGTTTGATGATAGCATTTCACGAGTTTATATACTTTTTTGATTTTGCGTGCCTTAGAATAGGAAGTGTTGCAATTGAAACTGTTGTATCATCACTTCTTTTTTGTGCCATGATACTTTAGTTCCAAAGATGCAAGGCTCGTTGAAACGGGGGGGCTAAAATTTTTTCGCAATGGACGATTCAGCAATTACGCAGTAGGTGTGAAAGTTGCAGTAGTAGATGTTTTGTAAATAATGAGGTGGTTCTGAGCTACAATCGTAATTAATATTTTCCTTTAAATGCTTTTAAATCGCCTCCAAATGGCGTTGAAATCCAGAGTTGCATGTCTGATGAGCGTATTTTACGACGTATTCATATACGTTCCCTTTTGATTTTACGCGTGCCTTCAGAATACTGTGAAAAGACGACAGTGTTTTTGCGCAATTGTGTAAACTGTTTTGAATTTCAATCCATCACTTTCGTGGCTTTCTACCCATTTATGTTGGTGGAAATGACTCAAACCCCCAAATCGATGTGAGTTTATTTTGGCATTTTTACGAAGATCGGTATGGTAGTTACTGAGATCGTCCGTCGGGTTCTATTGTTGTGATTACAGCGTTTCAACGTGATTCGGGGGGATAAAATGGATAAAAAGAAAAATATTTACGATTGTAGCTCAGAACCACCTCATTATTTACAAAACATCTATTACTGCAACCTTCCTGACTTAGATGGTCGCCAAAAGTGGGCATTTTAGACCCTCCGTTGAAACGTCGACAAAATAGAATAACTTCGAATCACGATTTGTTCCACATAGAGGCTGACTTCAAATACCATTTACATTATAATAGCCGTGTTAATCACTGCACCACTTGGAGATATTTGATATAATCTTACGGATAATCATAGGTCATGCGTTCGAAAACTAGAAAGCTTAAATAAGAAGGTAAATGCAGAGAACGCTGTGGCATTCAATTCTGTATGCATAAAAGAAAACATGGTCCCAAAATATTATAATATATATATATTACGACGCTTACTCCTTATGGAAGTATTGTATCAACCGACACCAGTATGGGGTGGAGGATAAATCGTACGGAAGTGTCGAACACTGCACAGCCTTTGCAAAGCGAGTTCTTGGCAGGCACTGCACTGCACCCATCCACGGAGCGACACATGAAGATACCGACGTCAGACTGTCCGCCCAGCTCGACCGTGTTCAGGTTTCCACTGCACACGCAACTATGACAAAGTCGTATTTAATTCATCGCTATGTTCCAAACAAATAATTACAATCGACAGTCTCAGCCAACAATTAACGTGCAAAAATACCTCTAGAGGAACTGCTGGTCGCGGCACAATCGATGAGATTAACGCCGCCCCATATGACAGATGATTTGCGGCGCTTCGTTCGCTTCGAACCCGTATCGTGTCTCCCACCACATACCATTTTCACACCATTTTCCCCTGTGTGTATGTTGGACATTGACTTCGCATACTTTTCGTTGCACGCCAATAAGCCGGTGAATTTAATAAGAACTCTTGATGCGCCAGCACTGCCACATTTCCCGGTGCTTACTGCAGTACTGCGGGCCGACACTGCTTCAGTGCCGGTCAGTGCAGCGCTAGGGCGATGTTCGCGGCGGCGGGACGGTGGCTGACTCCAGTGCTCAGGCGAGGCCCTCCTCACACGAGGTCTGGGACCGCGCCGTCATACTGCACCCGAAGGCTGACCGAGTCAGTCTTTCTGGGGACCGCCGGAAGACCAGGCATGCCTGGTCAGACAGTCGGCGGGCAAGGTATGCCCGGTCAGACCGCAGGCGGGCCAGGTATGCCCGGTCAGACAGTCGGCGGGCCAGGTGCGCCTGGTCAGACAGTATGCCCGGTCAGGTGCGCCTGGTGACAGTCGGCGGGCCAGGGCCCTGGTCAGACAGTCGGCGGGCCAGGTGCGCCTGGTCAGACAGTCGGCGGGCCAGGTGCGCCTGGTCAGACAGTCGGCGGGCCAGGTGCGCCCGGTCAGACCGCCGGCGGGCCAGGTATACCCAGTCAGACCGCGGGCGCGCAGAGTCCGCCTCCGTCAATGAGAGCCGGCTAGTCGGCCCCAGCCAGGCAGGGCCGACTGGCCGGCCCAAGCTAGCCTCAGCAGCCGGTGGACTTGCTGCTGGCTCCCGACGCCTTGGTCACCGCCATGAACGTGAATTGCTGCCGGCAGCAGAGCACACTCGACAGCGACGTCAGCGTTAGCAGGGCCCCAACACCTTTGCCAAGCGACACCAGGCGCCATGACCTAGCACTGAACAGCACAAATGTTGCGTCGGCCCATTAGGGTTGAAATAACCGCAGTAACGTAGCAACAATACAGCAGTCAAACCATATCCAGTCATTGATCGCAAAAACAACACACGAAATTTAATTGGGAATGTAAAAAACTGACTGATCCACGAAAGAAAATGAACCTCAAGGCCTAATGGCATCGATGGCGCACAAAAGGAATGGTGCGCCCTCCTCTTCCGCAACATCTATCGAAATAATGAGCATATGAACGATGGTTTGAGACAAAAAGTACACAAGTTGCAAGAAGAGAACTGTTCACACATCGCCTGACAGAATACATCCTAAACTGTTAATCCTGCCTTGAGCTACAGTACATAGTTAATGGAGACAATACTCAGTCACAGTGGATTGTGTTCCACCTTCTTTCGGTCAGTTATTTATGCTTCCGGTTGGTTGGTTGGCTGGTCGCTTGTTTTACAACACGTCGAATGCTTTGGTCACATAGCGTCGCCAATATCTCACACTTATTGGTTGTGGGCAGAAAACAGCAACAGGTGGAACTCGGACCACACACCCTTTCGGTTGGAATACGAGCAATCTACCGCTGGACTACTCGCCTCCAGTTAGCTATGCTTCTAGGAGCACAGGCGTGCACATGCGCAATGCACAATGAACTGGCGTCTGTTCCGCACGCCTCCATACCTCGCCAACTGTGGGGTGGATGCCGACGGCAGCGTCCAGGTCCTCCTTTTTGGCGCCGAGTCGCATGGCCACTGCATACCCCTGTATTATCTCTCCTGCGCTTGGACCCACCAGGTGGATACCCACCACACGTTCCTGCCGTGGTAGTGTGCGGAGAGGGGCGTTAGGCTTTGGTTGAAGAAATAGCCGCTAGCATAAACTTACTGGCAACTTAAACCAAATAGGATATTGGATATATATATATATATATATATATATATATATATATAAACATGAAGAGGTGTTACCAACGTTACCAATGTCAGAGCTGATAACCGAACTGGCTATATTACCAGAGCTTGAGCCGCACGCGCATAAACACGGAGCTAGGTATGGACACATCCGTGCTGATGTGGTAGTGACAAACACCGATGACTGCCGTCTCCTGCGCCGCACACCGTTAACCACGGCCTTGACATCGAACCACCGTCAGAGGGCTACATCCCGGCGCTGAGACTCCAACTGGCCAACCGGCCTTGCCACGGAGGACACTTCAGAAAGAGATGCAGGATATCGTCACGGACAAGCAACATCACCTCAATTCAGCAAAACCATGCTCACGAATAGCGCCACGAACGAACAGCATGACCTCATCTCTGCAACTCCTTGTGTGCCCCAGCATCACCGTCGGACCCACCTGTTGACTCTTGACACAGACGATCTTGCCGTAGGAGGCGTTCTCGTGTCGGTGCGGCACGGTGTGCTCGAGCGGCGTGAAGTACTGGTGGTAGACCTCGACGTCACCGGCGCCGTAACGCAGTTCGGCCACCTCCTCAGACAGGCCGACGCAGCCATACTCGGCCGGCGTAAACACGGCCGTCGGCACGCACTGGTAGTCGAACAGCGCCGTTGCGTCAGTCATCAACCGCTGCCGGGGTCAGGTCGGGTCAGGTCAGGCCATGGGGTCGGTCGTCAGCTCCTGCCAAGGTTGCATCTCGTTAGGTCACAGGTTCAGCACGCACCGGACGAGACACCGATAAATTCCCCTTTAAACAAGTTGGTCTTCTTCCATGTATAATTTAAAACACATAGCACATACCTCTTTTCATTGGTCGATCTGATGTGGTGGGCTGGCGATTATGTTGCTCTATTTGACAAATGTTACGCTACATTTCTTGGTTCGAACTTCCATGAACCATTTTACCAGTTCTGCTCACTCAGGAGATGAAGCTATGCCAAGCTACTACGCCTGTGTGTATATGTTGTTCCTACCTTGGCGAGCAACCGACCGGCCTGGATCGCCACTGGAGTGAGCTCGGGACGGCCGCTGACGATATCGCCCACAGAGAACACGTGCGGTACGGTGGAGCGGTCCTCCTCGTCACACACCACCTTCCCGTCCCTGGACAGACAGACGGGACCTTCTCGTCACACCATACATGCCCGTCCCTGGGGAGACAGACAGGTCCTCGTCACACAGCACCTTCCCATCCCTTGGGTGGCAACAGGTCCTCGTCACACAGCACCTTCCCGTCCCTGGGGAAACAAACAGATACTCGGCACACATCACCTTCCCATCCCAGAGGAGACAAACAGGTTTACCTTGTCGCAAATCACCTTCTTTTCCCTGAGAACAACTGACTGGACCTCCCGCCACGCCACGCTTTCCTGTTCCTGGGGATGCGGGAGAACCAGCACGTGGAACACGGACGCTACCCGGCTGACCAGCTTCATCTGTGCCAGCGAGTACCAAAGCGGGAGCAGGCCGTCGACATCTGCAGCTCAAGAACAATTGAGAGGCATTTCAGAGAAAAGGGCTGTATAAACCATGCATCTAAACATCCAACATACATGTGGTTCAGATATGCCTGCCATCAGCTCATAATACAAACAACGTGCAACTGCTCACGTTTCCCTCTGGCAAGTTTTCAGCTACACAAGTCAAACACACTTGGTACACAGCTGGTCCAGACTCAAATGTGCATATGCCGGCATATGCCGGCAACTGCCACTACGGTTGTGCACCGACGTCCTTACTTGGATGACAGCTTGACGCCGAGCTTCTCCAGGCCGATGCCGGCTGTGCAGGCCTGTCGACCCGTGGCGAACAGCACGGTGTCGTACTCGTCAGTGACGTCAGCACCGTCTGCTTCCTGGGCCCACACCTGGGGACAGTCTGGTGTTGGAGGTCTTTTGGGATGGAGTCTCTTGGATGACTGGCAGAGCGCCACCACCACCACCACGTGGGCGGTCACCCAACGCCGAGTGGTCGCCTCTGGTGTTCTACCCGCGGAAAATTTGACACATGAGTGGGAACAAGAGCTGTCTCTCAATACACAAATATTGCAGCATACTTATCATTTCAAACTGACACTTCATGCCGCTCAGAGCGGAAAAGCTGAGTTCAAAAGCAAAGCAGGTGAAGAACAAAATATACCTTCATAGAATCAAACCTGAGATCTGGCACTGACCTTGATTTTTGCATCTGGGTCATCACCGGTGCGCTCCAATCGTGTGGGGACGCACTGTCGCAGGAAGCGGACACCTCTGTCGGCCAGGTGGTCCCCTACCAGCTCCGCCATCTGCTGATCAAAGCCGCGCAGCAGGATCGAGCGCACCATCACCTGCCGAACGGCGGCCATTGTTAGCGGCACACTCGGCCATCTTCAGTGGCACCCCATGCCATCTTCAGTGGCCCTCCGCCATCTTAAGTGGCACCTTCGACTATCTTCAGTGGCACTCCAGGAGTCAGTGGCACACTCGGCCATCCTCAGTGGCACCCTCGGCCATCTTCAGTGGCACCTCGGCCATCTTCAGTGGCACCTTCGGCCATCTTCAGTGGCACCCTCTGGGTCAGTGGCACCTTCGGCCATCTTCAGTGGCACCCTCGGGGTCAGTGGCACCTTCGGCCATCTTCAGTGGCACCCTCGGGGTCAGTGGCACCTTCGGCCATCTTCAGTGGCACCCTCGGGGTCAGTGGCATCTTCGGCCATCTTCAGTGGCACCCTCGTGGTCAGCGGCACCCTCGGCCATCTTCAGTGGCACCCTCGGGTCAGTGGCACCTTCGGCCATCTTCAGTGGCACCCTCGTGGTCAGCGGCACCCTCGGCCATCTTCAGTGGTACCCTTGGAGTCAACGGCACCATCGGCCACCGTCAGCGGACTGACATATTACGAGCGGGGATGGGCTATGTGTCATCTCCAAGCAGTAAGCACTCGGTACCATTAAGAAAACAAACACCACAAAAGGCATAGAGCACACCACTGAAATCTGTTTTGGAGTTGAATGGCGGCCCCACCGATCTGGTTGTCCATGAATGTTGGTCACCAACACCTGGTCACTACGAGGCAAAGGGTGGCAAAACGTTCACTCGTCATTATAACCCGTCATTTGGTTCTGAGCACATCAGAGCTCATGACGAGAAACGCGTAACGCCCGACTCACACCCGTAGATCTCACCAATTTCAGGGATGCAGCGACCTCAACAGTGTTGATACCATTATGCCGGTAGATAATGTAATAATGCATGGGATAAATGAACCCACATTTCTAATATTCCACTATCATCCGTGGCATAACTGGGAAACCAAGGCAACTCCTACACCATTACAATTTAAGATCACCGGAGAATGACTTAAGACAAAGCAGGCCATCTGGTTAAAGACGGGTTGACTGCTGCCAGCTAACAGGCTTTTCTGTCGACTCGTACCAAGAGCATTGCAGGATACACATTCACAACGGTTCCTTGACTTCTCAACTTTACGTGCACACAGTGAAGCTTTCGCGAGCTCGGTGGATGTCGACGGTTACCGTGACGTCGAGGCCGACATCGGTGGTTACCGTGACATCGAGGCCGACGTCGGTGGTTACCGTAACGTCGAGGCCGACGTCGGTGGTTACCGTGACGTCGAGGCCGACGCCGCACAGGAAGCCGGCACACTCGAGCGCGATATAGCTGGCGCCCACCACCAGCGTGCGGCCGGGACAGCGGCGCAGCGAGAACAGGTCGTCGCTGCTGATGCCGTACTGGGCCGCGCCGGGGATGTCGGGCAGTCGCGGCCGGCCGCCGGTCGCCAGCACCACGTACTTGGCCGACACGAGCCGCTCCCGGCCGCGTTTGTCCACCGTCTGCGCGGCACGTCGGATCGTTAGCCGGCCGGCCGCCGCAAACACACCGTTCCACCACCGATGGAGGCCTTCGGCCAGGTCAGAGTCGACCGCACTATAGATTGCTTGAATGTACTCCAATCGTCAAGCGGAAGGCCTAACCCGAAGGAAACATCGGCCGACACCCCCCCCCCCCTAAGCACACCAATGAGTGGGCGCTTGCAACTAGATCCGAGAGCGGCAGACTTAATATTGACATGCGATATGGCTTAGGAAGCACCAATGTTGAAGACGGTGCGACCAACATGTAAGCAGTACCGCGTGTCGCCTGACCGCAGCCCTACCCGGAGTGTATGAGCGTCCACAAACTCCGCATAGGCGTTGAGGTAGGTAACATGTCGCTCGCGCAGCTGCACCCGATAGCCCCAGTTCAGCGAGGCGATGTGTTTCTGAATCGCCTCCACCATTGTTTGCCACTGGTGCTGTGCTGGAAAGGCGGCGAGGACATTGGATAGGCTGGATGAATCGGCGGCCTGAGCACGGGAGCGGCATCGGCGGAAGTGGAAGCAAGCCGTCACGTATAAGCCAATCTGGGAACATGAATCGATCCGAAAACGCGAATGTGTGCGCGCGGGGGTTGGCTTGGGAGCAGATATAAGTGTTACCACAGGGATTACCTTCGACAGAAACAACGTTCGGAGACCAGTACTGGGTGAAGACTCAGGAATCGGTTGGATAATGGGTATTTCAGTGCAACGGGAAAACGAGTGGAAACGTGAATTGCTGCGGACGACTGAAGACTAGTTTGGACACAGAACCACCCCTGACAAATAATTTAACTGAGAGGTGGATAACTAAATTGGACCACATGAAAATACACAATCTTCCGCAGAGATACAACCTTGGGTGCACATTTTGGTGGATCAGCAGGCAAAGCGCGCTAAAACACACCTACCGCACCTGCAGAATACGCCTGTCGCCGTGTATGCCTTTATGGCGCTGTACGCACGTCCGAACCGATACGCTCTCGCGAGAGGGTGGAGTGGATGGTATAGGGGCCATTTGAGCAAGAAACAAAAGGTACCCTGATGAAGTAGAGGGAGTGTGCATGGCTGCAGTCAGTCCCCGGAGTACAGCTAACTCAGCATCTTGCGGTAAACACGGGCACTCTCATGACCTCATAGTTCCACCCGCTACACATAGCCGCTCGTTCGTCAGCGTCATGAAGTCACAGCTCGCTACCGGGCTGTTCGTGGGTCAGCGCTTGTGTCTCACGTTTGTCGACGGCCCAGCCAAAGTTGGTCGCATCGGAGACGGCCTCCCCGAGCTGCGCCGCCTGGTGCATCAGCTTCTTAGGGATGCAGCCCACGTTCACGCATGTGCCGCCCAAACCCCAGGTGGCGCCCTGCACAGAAAAGTAGCGTCAAGAGTGCTCCAGGTCCAGAGTTGCGCCTTTGACAGAGAGGTGGGGTACATAGGTCACCGAGGCCTCATACGACGCCATGGGCAAATAAGTAGTGTCACGTCCCAGGAGGCGCCCCAGGTAGACAGTGTCAAGTGTATGCTCAAACCCCAGGAGGCGTCCGAGGTAGACAGAGCCATGTGCGCCCCCAAACCTCGATGGTGTCCTGGACAAAGAACCAGTGGCGCGTCTTCCGCCCAGATATCCGTGGCGCTCGGGTATTGGGTAGCATCCCAGCTAAAGTGTGTCGGAGAGAAGGGTGAGCTGCTTGGGGTTCTTTTACGACACATTCAAACGCTAGGTCATATAGCGTCGCCAAGAGAAGAGTGAGCAAATCTCCTACAAATATCGCACAAACACATGCCTGCTCACCACACATGAGGTAGCCCGGATTGTGTCCTATGCTACAGGTGTGATACACGGTATCAAGCCTCCACAGCCGCTTGAATCCGCTCATCGGGTGGCCAGGGTTGTGTCTTATGTCACAGGTGTGATACACGGTACCGCCAAACCTCCACAGACGTGTGGTGTGAATCCGCTCATCAGCTGGCCAGGGTTGTGTCTTATGTCACAGGTGTGATACACGATACCGCCAAACCTCCACAGCCGTGTGGTGTGAATCCGCTCATCAGCTGGCCAGGGTTGTGTCTTATGTCACAGATGTGATACACGGTACCGCCAAACCTTCACAGACGTGTGGTGTGAATCCGCTCATCAGCTGGTCAGGGTTGTGTCTTATGTCACAGGTGTGATACACGATACCGCCAAACCTCCACAGCCGTGTGGTGTGAATCCGCTCATCAGCTGGCCAGGGTTGTGTCTTATGTCACAGGTGTGATACACGGTACCGCCAAACGCCCACAGCCGTGAGGTGTGAATCCGCTCATCGGGTGGCTCAGGTGATCGTATGCTATAGGTGTGATACACGGTACCGCCAAACCTCCACAGACGTGTGGTGTGAATCCGCTCATCAACTGGCCAGGGTTGTGTCCTATGTCACAAGTGTGATACACGGTACCGCCAAACCTCCACAGCCGTGTGGTATGAATCCGCTCATCGGGTGGCTCAGGTTGTGTCTTATGCTATAGGTGTGATACACGGTACCGCCAAACCTCCACAGACGTGTGAATCCAACCGCTCATCCACCGCGAAAAGACGCCCCAGAGGATGTGTGAAATACAAAAAGCACATGCATTAAACGATCTTAGCTTAGTTTTCCGAACTGTCGAACCCAAGATGTTCCTCCGAAGAGGCTTCTTGTTGAAGGTGGTTTGGTGCTCATGGGTTGCTTAGTTATTGGGGTTCAATGGTACATCAATTGCATAAGCTGCCCTTTATCAAAAACGTTGCGTCTAAACCACGGAGAAAAGTAATTTTTGAGATTAAAAAAAACTGACATCTCATTAATTCACTGAATCAGTCAGTCATTAGCAAAGGTGTGTGCTCTTGATTGACATTCATGTCGAATTGGTGGCCAGCATTCAGGGATCGCAAAACAAGACATGCTCAATTCCCTCAACTCTTACCAGCTTTGCAGCACAGCAAATATTACCAAAAATAGTTATTATGGTGGTACAGTCCGCAAGTGCTAACAGCCAAAATCGAAAGCACTACAGCCAAAATCGAGCTCCTCTGTCGAATTTCGTGTACGCATCTGAAATTGCAATGAGCTGTGCCGACATGCCTAAATCGCTTGTATATATTCATTAAATGCGTGTATTTCCGCAATAATATGAAGCAATACGCTACGTCTCCACAGATTGACAGGAGAACGCAGCTGTGGTTGTTTTCCGGTTTTTGTACGGTGTGATCCCCGACCTGCCGCAGTCCTGGGTCTTGTAGCCTCTTGCCCTCGCTCGTCCAGCACCCCAAAGAGGACATGATACTGGCCAAGTATTTGGAGAGCTTCTACGCCACGCTACTACACCCACACACATTAGTGGATGTCTTCGAAGCCTCCCTATAAAGTTTTTTATATGGCGCTTATTTATTCGTACCATCAGCCTAATGCTGGTTTCCAACAATTCGGTGGCGTTGTCACCAAAACTGTCTTGATGCCCACGTGTCAGCTGGTCCTGAAGACTGGTAAATGGTGCCGTGCTATCTCAGCTAGCGACAGCATTTGGTCATTTCAAGTGACGTTTCGAAAGTCAGCATAGTGAGGTATCTGGCATAAACTAACTAAGGTGGAATACTCAAAATTATCCCAACCGTAGAACATGTATGTTGGTACATCATGGAGAGTATTTACTGGCACCTTGAGATCAGCCATCAGAATTGATTGCTAGAGCTTTCCATCATCGTTCAAAATTATATAATTATTCATTCATGAAACACAATAATCAGCAAAGTAGTTGGTGTCAAGAACATATGAAACAACATTTATTCACAATTGTAGCTACATTCAACCACAAACAATTTCAAGAATTTCAGAACTCATGATGATCAAATATCGCAAAGTCGCTCTTAACCCGCGCCGTCTCGGGTGAGGGTGGGGGGTCATATGCGCCCCCCACCCCACCCCCTCCTAAGGTTTTCCGCGGATAGTGAAAGAACGACGCGCGGCAGCCCGCCGAAATTTGGCATACCCTTTCCCACATCAATTTGGCATGTTGTGTCAAAATTTTGAGGTCACGTCACTTAGGGTCAACGAGTTAGTCAAGGTCAAGTGAGGTCACCTCCAAAAAGTTCAACCAGTGGTCACGCTTTAACGGATAAAGACATTTTAATGAAACTTTCAGCGTTTGCTTATCTTTAGGGATGAAACAAAACGCACCAGAGGAATTTCTTTTTTTCCGTTTTTGATTACTTACTAGTTTTGCATATTTACCCATTACAGCTAAAATCGAAGATTCTGGCTAAAGTAAGCATTTTTATGAGAGCAAAATTACTTCGAACAACGTTTTTCGGTCCGTTAGATAAAGAAACGTGTGTTAGATAAACCCATTAGAAAAAATAAAATAAAGAAAATTGGAAAATCCAAATTTTGAAATATTAAAAAATGCAATTTTGGTTTAGACGAGGAGGGTTAAAAAGAACACAATGTGAACAAACCATTATTACACCTCCCTCCATCCCACACACGCACACGCACACGCACACGCACACGCACACGCACACGCACACACACACACACAAAGTAAGTGCCTGCAACGTATAGTTTCCGAACGCTTCCAACACATACATGTTATATATTTGGCTTGAGCATGTGCAGGTCCTGAGAGAATACAACACGCCTAACTCAATTAGCAGCTGGTAATGTGCATTCCCCTAGAAGAGCTGTCCAAACCTGAAAGCTAGTGTTAATTAATGCGAATTAATGATAAATAATGTTGTAAACCTCTGACCAAATGAGGACTATCCGGTAACAACTGCATGAGAACAGATGCCTCCAGTGTCAAGACGGATCTTGAGTAGTTCATGACATGACAGCACGTAGATCTGCGTGGAAAGCTTGACAACGCGTCAAACCCCATCCGGTCGATCTGACACTCCTGCGGCCGGGAGCTGACCCGACCTGACCTGTGGTGATGGCTTGACGAAGTCGCAGACGGCTACGCGGCCGCCCAGTCTGGCCGCCTCCTTACTGCAGGCCAGGCCGCCGGACCCGCCGCCGATCACCACCACGTCATAGTCGTAGTGCGTGTCACCGGAGCCGGCGTTCAGCATCGCCTGCAGCCTGCCGTCAGCCTGCGCCTGACCAAGCAACGGCCGTCAATATGTGCCTGACAGAACAACAGCCGTCAGCCTGCGCCTGACCAAGCAACGGCCGTCAATATGTGCCTGACAGAACAACAGCCGTCAGCCTACGCCTGACCAAGCAACGGCCGTCAATATGTGCCTGACAGAACAACAGCCGTCAGCCTACGCCTGACCAAGCAACGGCCGTCAATATGTGCCTGACAGAACAACAGCCGTCAGCCTGCGCCTGACCAAGCAACGGCCGTCAATATGTGCCTGACAGAACAACAGCCGTCAGCCTACGCCTGGCGAGCAGCAGTCGTTAACCCGCGCCTGGCGGGGAGGAACAGCCGTCAGCCTACGCCTGGCGAGCAGCAGTCGTTAACCCGCGCCTGGCGGGGAGGAACAGCCGTCAGCCTACGCCTGGCGAGCAGCAGTCGTCAACCCGCGCCTGGCGGGGAGGAACAGCCGTCAGCCTACGCCTGGCGAGCAGCAGTCGTTAACCCGCGCCTGGCGGGGAGGAACAGCCTCAGCCTACGCCTGGCGAGCAGCAGTCGTTAACCCGCGCCTGGCGGGGAGGAACAGCCTCAGCCCGACGGAAGAACTGAACTATCAGTCTGCATTTGCTAGATAAGAAGGCACATAACAGTCCGAGTCTGATTAGTTCACCTGCGCCGGTCACTCCACTCAAACTGCTGAGCCATCTTACGACACAATGAGGAACATTTTGTCACATTTTTCTGGCCACAGCACATCTTCACCACACAGTCACCGGCAAAACACCAACCTAAATACCAGGGATGCGGAGCCGGGAAAATTTTGGACGGCTCCGGCTCCGACTCCGGCTCCGGGGAAGTATCCCGGCTCCGACTCCGGCTCCGAGCAAAATGTCCCGGCGGCTGCGGCTCCGGCTCCGACTCCGGCTCCGTACATCCCAAACGTGATCGATCCATTTAGTAAGAGCTAGGGGGGATGTAAAAAAAAGTTAGCCGCGACCACTCAGGGGCGCAAACTTCAGACAATTATAAGCAACTTTCCCATATAAACCCTGTATCTATCTTGCATCGGAAACTGGCCCTCGTAAACTGACGCTCGCTTCGTGCCGTATTGGGGCAATCAGAAGAGGGGAGACTCGAATCAACAACACTCCCCATCCCGTGAACGGTCCAAGGAACAACATTGTTGGAAATTGTAATGTTTGACCTCATCTCTAATAAGGTACAACAACCCGTTGATGATGGAAACAATGAACTTAACTAAACTAAACATGGAACTATTGCATTGACTACGGAGGCTAGAATATGGTTATTGGTTATTCTACCATTATTTGATATTTTTACATGTTACTCGTATTTTTAAACATTTTGGCGTTTAAAAATGCGTTTTCATACCATACCATACCATACTAGGTATAATGTGTTCATTTCACGTTTGCTAATTTTGTTAAATTTACACCTCTTTCGGAGTCTGAGCCGCCCTGCTTTTGACGGCTCCGGCTCCGACTCCGGCTCCGAGTAAAATGTCCCGGCGGCTCCGACTCCGGCTACGGCTCCGGCTCCGCATCCCTGCTAAATACTATCAATATTCAATACTGAGCTGTCACAGCGGAATACTGACACCAATAATCCATCACAACAGGCGACTGACGCCAATATCGTGCCACAGCGGGACAGACACCACTGCCGTGCCACAGCGGGACACTGTTACCACCCGACACCACTACCATCCCACAGCGGGATACTGACACTACTGCCGTGTGACCGCGGGGCACTGACACCACCTGTGCGAATGAACACAACTGGTCGAAGCGCCCTACCCCCACCCCACCCCCACCGACACCAGCTGACACCACTACCATCTAGACAGCGGAATACTGACACCACTACCGTCTGACAGCGGAATACTGACACCACTACCGTCTGACAGCGGAATACTGACACTACTACCGTCTGACAGCGGAATACTGACACCACTACCGTCTGACAGCGGAATACTGACACCACTACCGTCTGACAGCGGAATACTGACACCACTACCGTCTGACAGCGGAATACGGACACCACTACCGTCTGACAGTGGAATACTGACACCACTACCGTCTGACAGCGGAATACTGACACCACTACCGTCTGACAGCGGAATACCGACACCACTACCGTCTGACAGCGGAATGCTGACACCACTACCGTCTGACAGCGGAATACTGACACCACTACCGTCTGACAGCGGAATACTGACACTACTACCATCTGACAGCGGAATACTGACACCACTACCGTCTGGCAGCGGAATACTGACACCACTACCGTCTGACAGCGGAATACTGACACTACTACCGTGCCACAGCACAGCGCTGACCTGAACCGTCCGGTCACAGCCGCCCAGATGGCGGCCGTTGACGAACACGCTTGGCACCGACTTCTGACCACCGGCGCGTGTGACGAGCGCCCCCAGGATGACGTCTCCGTCCTCTGGAACACACGCTCGACACGTCAGCGAGGAGGACGTGCGGGAGTGGCGAGGCGCCTCCGTCATCTGCAGCACACGCTCGACACGTCAGTGAGGAGGGCGTGCGGGAGTGGCGAGGCGCCTCCGTCATCTGCAGCACACGCTCGACACGTCAGTGAGGAGGGCGTGCGGGAGTGGCGAGGCGCCTCCGTCCTCTGGAGCACACGCTCGACACGTCAGCGAGGAGGACGTGCGGGAGTGGCGAGGCGCCTCCGTCCTCTGGAGCACACGCTCGACACGTCAGCGAGGAGGACGTGCGGGAGTGGCGAGGCGCCTCCGTCATCTGCAGCACACGCTCGACACGTCAGCGAGGAGGACGTGCGGGAGTGGCGAGGCGCCTCCGTCATCTGCAGCACACGCTCGACACGTCAGCGAGGAGGACGTGCGGGAGTGGCGAGGCGCCTCCGTCATCTGCAGCACACGCTCGACACGTCAGCGAGGAGGACGTGCGGGAGTGGCGAGGCGCCTCCGTCATCTGCAGCACACGCTCGACACGTCAGCGAGGAGGGCGTGCGGGAGTGGCGAGGCGCCTCCGTCATCTGCAGCACACGCTCGACACGTCAGCGAGGAGGACGTGCGGGAGTGGCGAGGCGCCTCCGTCCTCTGCAGCACACGCTCGACACGTCAGCGAGGAGGACGTGCGGGAGTGGCGAGGCGCCTCCGTCCTCTGGAGCACACGCTCGACACGTCAGCGAGGAGGACGTGCGGGAGTGGCGAGGCGCCTCCGTCCTCTGGAGCACACGCTCGACACGTCAGCGAGGAGGACGTGCGGGAGTGGCGAGGCGCCTCCGTCATCTGCAGCACACGCTCGACACGTCAGCGAGGAGGACGTGCGGGAGTGGCGAGGCGCCTCCGTCATCTGCAGCACACGCTCGACACGTCAGCGAGGAGGACGTGCGGGAGTGGCGAGGCGCCTCCGTCATCTGCAGCACACGCTCGACACGTCAGCGAGGAGGACGTGCGGGAGTGGCGAGGCGCCTCCGTCATCTGCAGCACACGCTCGACACGTCAGCGAGGAGGACGTGCGGGAGTGGCGAGGCGCCTCCGTCCTCTGGAGCACACGCTCGACACGTCAGCGAGGAGGACGTGCGGGAGTGGCGAGGCGCCTCCGTCCTCTGGAGCACACGCTCGACACGTCAGCGAGGAGGACGTGCGGGAGTGGCGAGGCGCCTCCGTCCTCTGGAGCACACGCTCGACATGTAAGCGAGGAGGACGTGCGGGAGTAGCGAGGTGTCTCCGTCCTCTGGAACACAGGCTCGACAAGTCAGCGAGGAGGACGTGCGGGAGTGGCGAGGCGCTGGTGAGCCAGAGTTGGATGGGAGGGTGACCGTCAGTCCTGCCATCGGCTGTCATGCAGCGCAACGCATCACCATGGGACGGCGACACTAACAAACCACGTCACACCAATCGTGATAATGTCTCATATACGCCATCTATGCGAAGTAAATTCTTGATAGATACTTGGCTACTAGGTAAACCGCATCCAGTACCATGTTTACTTTTCATAATGCTACTATCGTGATCATGTAACGTACTATCTTTTGACAGTGCAAGACCTAAATGTTTATGATTCTGAGACCAGAACTTGTTTTCGAGCAAAAATTGGAAATGGCGGTAAATTGACGTTTTCTGGCAAAAACATGTTGCAGAAGTGAAATTCACCATCATCGGTCTAGTCATTTGAGCTTCGTGATGCATCAGCTACCACGACCATGTAGCACAGAAGAGAACGTTATTATCTACATATGCGATACTCCTTCCAAGTAAAAGAAGTTCATAAAGGCCCTAATATTGACTTATGTGGGCATCCAAGGTGGGTAAATTTAATCGAGGAGTGGCGTATCTCCCATACCAACTTCTTCCTCGCCCATTCGTCAGGCACGAGCTTGGCCAGCAGTGAAGTTCCTCAGAAATAAGCATGTCATATTCACATTTGTAGAGTAGTTCGTCGTGCTATATTTGTTTGATCCGGAAGGATAACCTTTAAAAACAGCAGGGACACTTCAACAGTGGCTGGAAATGTTAAAGAATGGCTAACTGGGGCTAAAAAGCTTCAGGAAGGCTATATTGGTATGGATGATGATTATTGGGGTTTTAAGGTGCGTCAACCCATGCGGATTATATTGCACCCGTAACAAGCTTGCTTAAGCGCGCACCAGATTGTCACATCAGAATGGAAAATATATTGGGAGGAAAGTTATGAGCTAAACAGGTGCATATATTACTTTAAATCCTAGTTTCGCAAGGAAGCCCAAAACCGCTCTATTATGTTTACATCAGGAATCATTTCCCAGTAAGTTCCCAACCTCAGAGTATTCGCATCACACCCAGGGTGAGTCTCATCGTAGACCTCTGTGGCCTGTCGAAAAGATGAGTTCCTGGAACATTTTGAAGCTTATCATTTATCTTTCCTTCAGATGTGCTGTCCAGGCTCTGTCAAAGGCAGTGTGTGGAACTTGACCCTGGCCGCAATTGACACACCACAGGTGTTCTGATTCGGACTTTCCGTCGGTGTGTTCTGAAGTGCCGCACCTACCACAGGTCGTTCGGCCGCGTCAATATTGTGTTGTGTGTCCGTAACGCTGACATCTAAAACATCTCATGGGGTTAGGGACGAAAACGCGTACCTTTACCTTTACGTAGCCATCGCACAATACTGTAGCGAGGATATCTATCGAATTAAAGTCAAAACAATGTTGTTTGTTGCTTGCAGATCGCTCCCTCTCCTCACCTTGATTCTGAGCGCTTCCATGACAACGAACTCAGACAGGCCATCGACGAATTCCGAATCCGATACATCCATAAGATCAAAATAGTCGACGCCATTCTAGTGTTTTTTTTTATCCTATGGGGCTCAACCACAATAGGCATAGAAACATCCTTCGTCTTACCCCGTTGTCTTACGCAGTATTTGAATTCAGTTACCTCGAGGGTCCTCTTAGCGTCGTTTGCACTTCGAAACTCAACCTCGATTGATCCATCTCGCAGCTCCTCACATATCACTACGTCACCCAGTATATCACACCCGCGCTTCCGCTGAGAGGGCGAAAGTGCAGACAGACTCTTTCCAGGCTCACTAGAATTTAATACGAGTACTCGTGGAGAAGGTGGTCTGGATTCCCAACTTTTGCTTCCGGCTAAACTTCCACTATGAGGAGCAGTATTTTATTTGATTCATCCATGGAATTGTACGTATTTTCGGCTCCTGGTGGCACCCTACCACAAAGGGGCCCTACGGGGGGGCTGTATCCAGATATCGGGAGGAAGCCAGATACCTGAAGAGCGATACGGGCCAGACGATGTCATCCCCGACCGGGAGAGAGGGAACCACTCCGGGATACCGGACCAAAGAGGCGTGTTGTTCCCCCGTCGCAACTAGCACCGTACGACGGGGAACCTCAGCCTCCATGACTCCGTCAACCCTGGGGACGGGCCGAGAGGGCGCGACTACCCCGATAAAGACTGAGCTGGCTGGCAAGGCCGGGGAAGTTGTCCTACCTACATATGGTAGGGAGAGTTGGTGTTGCAGGGCCAAGTGAAGGACATGGATATTGAGATGGGATGGACATTGGAATGGAGCGCATGGATGGAAGGACGAGTGAGGAAATCCTGGTCTGGCCCCTTACTGGTGGACTAGCCGCCGGATCATTGGTTGGTTGGTTATTGGTTTTTACGACACGTCGACCGTTGAGTCATATAGCGTCGCCAATCTCTCACGCCGATTGGTCGCGGGCGAAGAGTAGCGACAGGTGAGACTCGAACCCACAATCTTTCGATTGTGAGACGAGCATCTTACCCCTAGACCACTCGTCCCCTGTGGTCCCCCGGATCATTGGGGCACGCAATCCCCATTAACACCTCCAAAATTGAACAAGCGCCCAGTTTCAGGTGGATTCTCTTGGATGGCGTTGTAGTGATGCATTTCCAATCGAGTGTTACTTGCACAGTTCGGGTGGTTAACGGCCTGATAACAGTGGAGATAGTGTAATTGGAGATCAGATCAGTGAACGGCATGGAAAATTGAACATTGAGGGCACCAATATCTCTTCAAGAGTAACATGACCTGCAAGAACGGAAAACAGTTAACGCCTTTGCAGCGTGCACTGGCACACCACGACATGTGTAGCCATGGCATGGATGTGCCTGGAATTGAGTCACCATGGACCATGGTGATGCAGCCATTCATGTCATTGTTCATATACGCATGTATTTATGTATGTATATGCATGCATTTATTGTTGTCATGTATATCTGCATTATATATTTGAAGGGCAATTTACATCACCTACCATGTAGTCCACTACAGTGAAATAGTCCTGTGTTGCAGTGCTGTATCCAAGATGGTCAACAGCATGATGGATGATGAATGAATGGAAATTAATTCATGCTTTTCATTCGCTACCGGCCAGTGCCAATGTGGCGAGCACACTGACACTGGCACAAGCAGCTTCACAAATTGCGGGCGTTCACTATCGACATGCAGCCGGCAAACTTGGGTCGAACTTTCGCTTCCTTGGGCTGGTCACCAGCGCGCCATTCTTCACTCTGGCGGACGTAGGCGAGGCATTGGTGAGCGCCACAGTGTGGAGATGGCGCCATCGGTGTACTAGCGGTGTCCGAGTCTCCCGAGAGCGATTCGCTGCTTCGACACCAGCAAACATGAAGGGTTCCTGAGTCAACGTGAAGGGTCCCTAGGCCGATGTGAAGGGATCTTATGCCAACGTGAATGGCTCCCGGGCCGACGTGAATGGCCCCCGGGCCGACGTGAATGGCCCCCGGGCCGACATGAAGGGCCCCCGGGCCGACATGAAGGGCTCCCGGACCGACGTGAAGGGCTCCCAGACCAACGTGAAGGGCCCATGGACCAGTGGCGTGGCCTCCAGGTGGCAGCCACTCCCCTGGAGGGACGGATGGGATCCTTCAGGTAAAGGCTGGGCCGACGTGTAGGGCCCCTGAACCGACGAAAGGGGTGCCGGGCTGATGGAAAGGGCCCGGGCCAATGGAGAAGGTTCGAGTCAACGGGGAATGCCCTCGGGAAAATGTCGAGGACCCTTGGCTGGTCTAACGTGAAAGGCTTCTATACCAACGAAAGGAGTCCGGGATAGTTGGAAAGGCCCCGGGGTGATGGAGAAGGTCCGAGCCAATATGAAGGGCCCCTGGCCTGTCGACGGAGCCCAAGCTGAGAAAGGGCCTCTGACCTGATGGACAGGGTCCAAGCGTTTGAAAAGGAACCTTCAGCTTGCCGGAAAAGGTCTTGGATCGTCAAAGAGGGCCCCTGAAACGACGGAGGGGACCTAGTTGCCCGAGAGGTACATCGGCCATCAGAAAGGGCCCATGGGCCGACGGATGGGGCTGAAGCCGTACAACGACCCCTGGTCTGATGAAGGGGACCCAAGCTGTTGAAAGAGGGCCTCCGGCATGATGGAGGATTGCTAAGAAGGGCCACTACGCCAACGGAGAGGACCCCTAACCACGGGAGGACCCCAGGCCGGCGTAGAGGGCCCAGAACCGGCATGAATGGCCCCTGGACCGATGAGGGCCGGAACCGCAAAGGAGGCCCCTTGCGTGATAGAGGAGGCCTAAGCTGATGGGGGCTCCGAGGCGGACGTGCGGAGCCACTTGGTCGGCTTTGGCTCATGCTGATGGAGAGGGGCTCAGAGCTGACAGCGGGCCTTTGGCCGATAGAGGCCCCTGAACTACGGAGACGATCCGGGCCGTCGCAGAGGAATCCCCGGTGCTCCCGTAAAGGGCCTCTAAGCCAACGGATGGGCCCGGGCTGTAAAAAATAGTGGCGTTTCCAAAGGGGGAAGGTGCATCCACCCTCCTGTCGATCCCGATGGGGCCCTCCAGGAGACAGTCATGGGGGGGAGGGGGCAGACATATAACCGATGCAACATTTAAACGTAACTAACAGCTTGTGTGGAGAAGGCCCTTGATACCTGAAGACGTCCACCCTGAGGGCTAGCAAGGGCAGTGAAGACAAGAGAGGACCCGCCCAAGGGCTGAAATGGCCATACCAGCTGAAAAGATCAGTCTCAGCTGGCATGGGCCCCTAACATCTGAAGAACAAACAGGCACCTGAGGGTCAGAGAAGGTTGGGTTGTTCTTTGGGTTTGAAAGGGACCCCTAGGTGCTGAAGAGGGCCAGTGAGGGTTCATCCGAAACCTGAAATTCCCCCGAGATGAGAGCTAGACAGGGCTATTGAGAACCATGATGGGCCCCTTCAAGCAGGAGAGGAGGCCCTGAAGGATGTAAAGGATGTCGTGGGAGGCAATGAGAACTGGACTGAGATTATTCCGAGGTTGAGACCGGTCCCTAATGGATGAACAAGGCCCCTGAGAGGTAACAAAAAATCCTGTTGGCTGGTGTTAGTTAGTTATTTGGGCTTAAGGGCGCGCCGACTACGAGGTCATTTAGCGGCCATGTGTTGGCTGGTGATTGAGGTGAGGAATACCGAAGGCCAGCCTCAGAGCTAGAATGCTATTGAAACCACAATAACTATCGATAACTAGGAAGGGCCCCTAGCAGCCTGAGAGGGCCCTTGAGGGCTAACAGAGCCCTCTGAGAGCTAAGAAGTCCCTAAGGATAACGATGGTTGTGAGGAGTACTGAGGGCCAATGTCAGAGCTAGAAAGTCCTTGAGGCTAGAATGACTCAAAGACTGGGAAGGGCCCCTAATGGCTGGAGAGGACCCTGACTATTGAAAATGGTCACTGAGCGCCAGCGGGGACTTGATTGCGATGCCCAAGAGGCTTGGAAGGGGCCCCTATGAGAAGAAAAGGGCCCTTGAGACATAAAGGGAGTCCCTAAGGGCTGGCGATGGTTGTGAGGAATACTGAGTCAGTTTCAGAGCTAGAATGTCATTGTCAGCCCGAATGGCTGTCGATTGCTATTGAGGCCCATGAGAGCTAGATCGGACCTGACTGTGATGTTCCTAAGGTTTGGGAGGAACACTGAGGGATGAACAGTCCACCTAAGAGCTAAGGAGAGTTCCGAGAGCTGGCGATGTTTGCTAGAAATTGTGAGGCCTGCCTCAAAGCTGCAGGATTCCCCTGAAAGCTAGACAAGTTTGTCAAGAACTGGGAATGGCCCAATGAAGATGGAGAGGGTTCCTGGCAGATGAATAGGTTCCCTGAGACCCAGAGAACTGGACTGGGATGTTCCTGAGCTTTGGGTCTGGGCACCTCAGGGATCGGGCCCTCTGAGAGCTAAGAGAGTCCTCAAGAACTGACGATGGGTGCGAGGAATACAGAGGGCCCAGTCTCAGAGATAGGATATCCTTGGAGCTATAAATGCTGCCAAGAACTAGGAAGGTCACCCACCGCCACCTAGCGGCGGCGGCCGCTCCGGTGGCCACGATCGCCCCAATAGCTACAGCCGTCCTGGCGGTGACGATCGCCCAAGCGGCCACAGCTGTCCCAGTACCTGACCACAGCTGCTCTAGCAGTTAGAGTCACTTCAGCGATAGCGAAACAAACAGCCCAGTAATACCTGTGATGACAGCCGCTCCAGCAGTGCCAGCTGCTTCGCCTTGGGCCCGATGTGGCAATGGTTAAGCAAAAAGAAAGAAATCGCAGGATGCTGCATGTTCGGCATACCTGGTCAGGCATGCTGCTAGTCCTTCTTCGGTCCCCAAGTTTTGCACATATTCTTTCCCACCAGTATGCATGAGAAAGTACTCATTTCTCACTCATCACTCATTAAAACTCTATCTCACTCATTAAAAACTCATTTTGAGAAAGTATGATAGTGTTGAAAAGGGACAACAACATGGGCCCACAAGAGGCGCAGCCAGGGGGGGGGTACGAGAGGCCCCCCCTCCCTAGCGCCATAAATAGACTAGATAAAAATAAACTTTGAGAGTTTCGCCACGGAAAATCTTACATTTTTGGCGCAATTAACATGTTGAAAGCTTTTTGTTTCATTGCACTATTTGGTCAGGCTCCCCTTAGGAAATTATCGCTGTGGCCCTGGGCCACACCCATATCATGAAGACCCTCCATGTTAAACTATGTGTGAATATACTATATATATATATATATATATATATATATATATATATATATAAACAGCCCAATTTACTTCAAATGATGCATGGGTGACAATCCTAAAACATTTTGGACATGAGCTAACCCATAATAAACACCCTAATCTCAGCATGACCTGCTACACTATCTAGCAAGACAACAGTGGCCCGGCTTGGACTCACACCATCCCTGCAGACGGCCAAGGCAGTGGCAGAGTCATGCGAACCATTCCAACATGACGACCCAATCACTGGTTTGTCGGACCATTTGGCAGGTCATCTGTGGCCGGGCGGCGTTTAACTCGGCTGGTGCGGGCGTACCTACGACATCAAGCTCCATAGCTGCGTAGACAATGGCGTTCGACTTGAAAAGCTCCTTAACCTGTGGACAGACATGGGGCAGATCGTCGGTACCGAGTATCTGCAGTCTGCACTGATAACTGGTCTTCCCATAAGCAAAGAAACGAGGAACAGATATGACAAATTATAAGCCAGGAGGCATGGGCTTAGCTTTCACTGCCAAATTATACTAAGCACTACAGGTTTAGATTTGTGCTGACACTCTAATTTTGATAAAATTCCACTGGAAAGATAATGAATCACAACATTGTCCCTAAAGGACTATGAGCAACCACTTGCCCCCCACAACCCACTCAACTATCATTTTGCGAGTTGAAGCCTTCATCACCCAGTGTCCCATGCAGGGTGTCCAAATTCACTCAGTTAGGTGTCAGGATGTAAATAAAATAATTTAATCCAGGTGTGTTTGTGATATGCAATGTAAATGGAACCACATTCAGCTGATTCCTTACTCAGAAATACGCCCAATGTGCGATTTTGATGCTTATATTCCTCATAGCTTGAGTGTTATATCAAAATGAAATTTTTACATCCTGGCCTGGATGCCTGATATTACGAATTTGAACACAATGGTCCCATGTTTCCCCCTCCCCCCAACTTGAAAATAGCTTGAATGCCAATGATTCTAGTATGTGGTATGTTGGCTGCATCAATGCAACTTACCACAACAAAAAAAAACTGCATAAGTCACAGCATTGCATCTTCAGAAACCAAATCTAAAGAAAAAGATCAAGTAAGATTAGACAGGAAGTACAATTGAGCTAATTTGGAATGCATTCAGCCAGCTTGCCAAAGAGCATCACCAGTCTCTCAAGATAAAGTGTCCTGGGAGAGCCAGATGCATGAAATACAATTGTAACATTTTGAACCAGTATGTTGTATCTATACCATGAAAAATGGAGCAAAAAGTAGAATGACATCGTGCTAGTGGTGATTACAACATACTTGCTCACAGAACGGGCAATACGATTTGCTGAAGATAGCCACAGTGTTCTCTTTGATGAAGGACTGGACAACATCCTCTGGACTCTGGGCACCACCTGATGCCATGGCTAGCTGATGTCGAGCTCAGTCCAGCTGAAATCGAAGAATGGCAGTTGGTTTCAGAGAACCCATAACCCCGCCCCCCCCCAATTACACTGACATAGTGTGTGACCAAAACTATGCAGAAAAAAACCTGAGCAGGGAATGGTTAGGTCCAGCAGTCTGGCGTCATATTGGAGTTATGCAGTGGGAATTTTATTTGCCAGAGCTAGAGGATCATCCAAAGTTGGTGGATGAACTGGTCATCCAGGAGCTGTACCCAGATACAACAGCATGGTGCTGCTTCCACCCTCCGGGCACAGATAATGCAGCAGCCAACAAAGTGGCTGCTATGGCCACAGCTAAGGGCCCCACAACATTATGGTTGCTGACACCCAAGTCCAAAATGGTGGTGGTACAGAAAGCCCAAAACAATTCCAAGGGTAATGGGAAAACCAATGACCATGATTGCAGGCAGGGTTGGAAGAGCAGGCTGTTTCTGGATATTTGCCATTCAGCACATTGTCCTCTCCAGAAAAATATCCTCTCATTTTTTCCCATTTCAGTTACAGAAACAGTGGTTTTATTTTTGGAAATTATTGGGAATGTTGACACACCAGCATCCCCATTTTTTTGGAGATATTTTGCAGTGCAAGGTAATTTTTTAATTATTGGAACTTCTTTTTCTAATGCAATGCTCATGAATGTGGTTAACATGATGCAACCAATCATTTCCTCTGCAAATGCATACTTTTCAGTTGGGAGGCAAAATAACATGGAAAAAGGGACAAGTTGGGGGACATAAGTTGGGTAACAGCATAAAAAGTAATGTTCAAAATCAAGAAAAATGTCAAATCACCTAACCTAACCTATCCAAATAATTGTTTATAATCTCAAAAGTTTTACAATAAAAAAACCTAACCTAACCTAGCCTGACCTGCTTTTGGAAAGAAAACCTTTTTGGAAAAATTTCCTGAAATTTTTTTTATTTCCAACTTGAAACAAAAGCATACCCTAACGTAACCTAACCCATTTGCTTGCTAAATGGAGGTAAAATGTGTGGAAAACTTGTCTCATGTAATCTGTATTTTTATTGTCTGTGTTTTACTGTACTTGTACTTGTCTGTTTTACTTGTAACAACAATATCAGATAGATATATCGAGTTTCTGAGATAGGTACGACATCATGTGACAAAAAGCAACTTGAACATTACCAGTAGAATACAACAAAGAATGGCTCTTAGATGCTCCTGGATTTTAGACATTACGTGTAAAGAAAATATATCACCTTCAATATACCAGGATGTGCTGAGTTGATATTAAATGTAACGATAAAAATGTAACCTTTATCGTTACTTTTGATATCAACTCAGCACCTCCTGATATATGGAAGGTCGTATTTTTTTTTACACGTAATTACCAGTAGAGACCATTCCATTTCTTTCCATGACCACAATATACCATACATGATTCATGAATAACATTTTGATTCATGAGATTTTCATGTCACAGGTTTGAAGAAATATATCCCCTCCAAAGTCAATCACACCAAAATTGTTCTCTCCTTGTCCAGGAATAACTACAATGTAGACATCAAACCCTGATTACAGGACACAATCTGGGTGAAGTCCAAGAAGAATGCACATCAACTGGGCTTCATATATTCAACAGCCTCATTCATTTTCCAGTGGCATAAATGGCTGGTCCACTCACGTTGTACTCACTGGGAGCCCACACAGCCAAAAGCAGCATAAAAGGCTTGCTGGGACTTGCTATTTCGATCTAGGTAAAATTGGATTTTTTGAATGTTTTTGAATGCAGGGTATTTTAACGTAAAACTGACGATGCGACCACTCATTTCTCCGCAGACTATTGCTTTTCTATTGGCAAACAAATACACGATCATAATACACCTGTCACAACATAAGAGTAGTGACAGGTGAGATTCGAACCCACAATCTTTCGATTGTGAGATGAGCATCTAACCCCCAGACACCCGTCCCTTCCCACTTGGTAAGAACACACAAAGCCAGGCTTATTGCTTCAAAGCTGAAACCAGCAGCTCAAAATGCCATGAAGCCAAAGTTGAAGTTAAAGCCAAAGCCAATTGTTAAAAATCATGAAGCTGAAATCAAAGCTAGTCATTTGTGGCAAAATCAAAAGAAATACATATCAAAATATAATATAATCTAACCTATACCATAATTAATAAATAATATATTGAAACCTAATCTAGCAATGCACATAGATATTGCAGTGACATATCATCATATTGACATCATAAAATTGCTTCGCTTTGGCGATAGGCTAGGGATGTTATGCTATGCTAGGCTGGTAGATTTAAAAGAAATATCATTGGCTAAGATGTTGCACCATAACTTACCAATCCATACCTCATGTTTTTCAGATGTGTTAAAGAAGAAATTAAACACCTTTGTGCACTCAATTTTGGAATCAACTGCAATGCTTGTATATTAGAAACTGAACACTCCTCCCAGTTAATTGAACAACGTTACCCATTGAAACTGTTCGTTTTCCGGCTTATTCCACATGCAATATGAGATGAGATGCATGGCACCACACCAACACCAAAAGATTGATACAGTGATAACTTATCCATATCAATACTAAGTATTTCTCAGATGTTATAAACAAGAAATGAGTTGGTTGGTTATTGGTTTTACGACACGTCGACCGTTGACCCATATAGTGTCGCCAATCTCTCACGCCGATTGGTCGCGGTCGAAGAGAAGCGACAGGTGAGACTCGAACCCACAATCTTTCGATTGTGAGACGAGCATCTTACCCCTAGACCACTCTACCCCTAAACAAGAAATTAAACACTCCTCCAAGTTTATTCAACAATCCTCCCCATCAAAAATGCTGAGTTTCCAACTAATCCCACATTGATTATATACATGCATTCTATATGCCAGCAGCACCCCAAGGACAAAAACAATGGCACTGAGATGAGACTACATTGATTCTAGATGTGCATTCTATATGCCATCAGGGTATAATTGGAGATCAAGGTAAAATTTGATTCTTTGGAATTTTTTGCTTAATACAATGTAATTTAACGTGAAAAAGATGATGTGACCACTCATTTTCTCTGCGAATGATTACTTTTCAATTGGCAAAGAAATACACCATCATAATCTTCACTCTACAAATATAGCCGATCATGTATAATTATCTGTATCTGTTGTGCCACAGACATGATAAAGAAGAAATGGTAAATTTGTCTTAAAAGGTGTTTTTTTTTCTTCTTCAGAATACCATGTTTATGAAGGCAACTAAGATGATGGGACCACTTATTTTCTGTGCAAATGTATACTTTTCACGTTGTGAGCAAAATAAGGACAAAAAGGGGCTTTGAGTAAGGAAGCAACATTAAAAAATGTGAAAAAATGTGCATGAAGTGTTGAACTTCTTCTTTATCACATCTGTGACACGCCAGGTACGGATAATTATACGTCATTGGGTATAGTTGTACAGTGAAGATTATGATGGTGTATTTCTTTGCCAACTGAAAAGTAATTATTTGCAGAGAAAATGAGTGACCCCATCGTCTTAATGACGTTAAAATACATTGTATTCGAAGAAAATCCAAATAATCAAAATTTACCTTCATCTGCAAAAATACCCTCGAGTCAATACTCATTGACATCGAAAACATCATGTTTCTGCCTTAATTTGACATTTATTTCTGAGAATGAATCAGCCAAGGCCGGAAGTCCCTTGAGATGCTGTATTATTTTAATTTCCATATCTTTTATGACGTCATGGCCGAAAAAATTGTTTTGGATGATTCTGGTTTTCTGGTTAGGTTAGGTTAGGTTGGATTATATTATGATATAATATATTTTATATATTATGCCATGTTATCTTAGTCTAGGTTAGGTTAGGTTAGGTTATTTTATTTTTTAATATTATTTATTTATTCATATGTAATTTTTGAACTCTTGGCCGTACGCAGAACACGGCAAAGTTCTTCAGTATATGCAGTAACAATATGCAGTGCAAGAATGGCAGATAATGTAGCATAATATAAAATATATTATATCATAATATAATCTAACCTAACCTAACCTAGCCAGACAACCAAAATCGTCAAAACAAATTTTTTGCTCATGACATCAAATATATGAAAAAATAAAATAGTACAGCATTGCAAGGAACTTCCGGCCTTGGCTGTGGACTCGTCAGGTTGCAAGTATTCATTCTCGGAAATAAATGTCAAATTAAGGCAGAAACATAAGGTTTTCAATGTCAGAGTATTAAATTGTGTGCATGAAGTGTTTAATTTCTTCTTTATCACACCTGTGACACACCAGGTATGGATAATTATATGCGACGTGCTATATTTGCAGAGTGAAGATTATGATTGTGTATTTGTTTGCCAACTGAAAAGTAATCATTTGCAGAGAAAATGAGTGGTCGTATCATCGTTTTTTACTTTAAAATACCCTGTATTAAAAAAAAATCCCCAAAATCAAATTTTACCTTTATTGATATATTCACCCTTGCTGGAAGGGGTTTAACCCATTGAGGACTAGCCTAGATTACCTCAATGGAGTATTTCTGTAGGTAATGAAAATGTTGAAAGCTGGCTGGGTAACTTAACCAAACCTAACCCATTTGCATGCTTCATGGATGTGAAATGCATGTAAACTTTTCTCATGGTTACCTTAAACTGCAATAATACCTGTAGAACTATGTGGTCAGACCCTTGTACTTCAGTAGAGAAAGGTCCATAATATATTAATACCACCATCTTTTTGTTATTTACAAACTGAACATGATGTGGGAGACATCCAAAGGTAGGTGTTCAGGGTGGTGAATTGGTGTTTAGGGGCATGTCCACTGCAAAGGTCATTTTGCGCCCATTAGGTGTTCAGGGAATGGAACCTGTTCAGATACCCCCTGCTTTCTCTATATATGTAAGTTAGATAAAATATTTTGTCTACAACTGCAAGAATGCTGATACAGCACATTTCAAGACATAGTGCATCCTGAACAATAGTGCATTACTATAAAGGAATAACATGACAATAAATATGAAATAAACACAAAATGTAACTTCAAGCACCTGCACCAAGCACCACAAGCTCCATTTTGATACTGCTGCAGCAAAATATGCTCACATTCATAAAATCAAATGTAGCAGCTGAGCCACTACCAATGACATTTCACATATAAATCAACTGAGATAATTTATAGAGGTATAAATATAATGAGACAACATACAATTACTGGTGTGCACTTCCTCAAGCAGAAGGGTTCAGTTAGTTAGAATCTGTTAGGATGCATGGCTGATAAGGAATACAAAATTTGCCATGGATGTCATAAAGACATAAGACATAAAAGATCAGTGCAACTATGAGCCACAAGTGCCCTTCTTGGTTGCACTCTGGACACTGAACCAGTTGTCCACCAAATCTGTTGATCAACCCTTCCTGGAATACAGAAAAACAAGCCTCCTATTCTGATAATGATTGTCTATGCTGTTTTTGAAGATGTTCAGTGTGCCGCTACTGACAATGGTTTCTGGCAGCTGGTTCCAGTGTTCTACTACCCTGTTGGTGAAGAAAGACTAGTCGGTTTTACAGCAGAACTTTGCTCCCAGGTCACGTGGTCTCAGGAACAAGATAGAGGGAGAAGACAGAGCATAGTGATCTGCATAAATTAAAAGTGACCACCAAATATAATTATCACATCAGTTTTAATAACAAAATAGGTTTTACTATTGACACTGCTGAAATAAGTAGAATTAAACTTACGAATATCAGCAAATTGCAATACGCTTTCTAATTTACGTAGACCTCAGCGCTACGGTATCTGGCAGCCGACAGATGACTGCCAGATGACAAATTGGCACTGTGGTTAAATTAGCAAAGGATGCAGTTATAAGCCAATTTCCTGAGCAACGGTACAGAAAATGATAACAAAAGTACACTTAATCGATGTCAACCAAGTTATAAATCCATACCTGATACTGCCGACATGCTCATGCCGCACAACTAATAAATATTAACACACCCCACGAGTAGGACGCTCATGCACTGACTGATTTGCTGCCTGCCGCGTACTGGGATATAGGTTTCGGAATATAAAATGGTTTAAGGAAAATTATACTAAAACAATCAGTCTAAAATCGTTTTATTCTCACCACCAAGAAACAAGTTTTGTCAATGAAAAAGCTGACAAAATTGAGTGAAATCAATTCTTGTTAATAATAAATGTTCTTCGATGTACTTTTTAGTTCATGTCTGGAATGTTTAGGTGAAGCAAGGAATGACTTGGAAGGATGAAAAGCGACTAGACGGGAGAGCAAATTGATGCTGTAAAACCAACTACTGTCTCAACCTTGTCCTGCTGTGATTAACTTTAATTTAGAATTGATGACTTCTAATTACATCATTTCTGTTAAATTGAAACATTTCCCTCAGATATCCCCATTCCTGACCATGAACCAATTTAAAGACGTGGATGAGATCTCCTCTCAGACTTCTATTTCTAAGTGAAAACATATTCAATTTCTTCAATCTTTCCTCATATGCCAGGTTGCCTATACCATTAACCATTTTTGTTGCCCTCTTTTGTACTCTCTCTATAAGACAATTTTTTTCATAACTAGGGGACCAAGACCATGTCATTAAGTAGCATTGTCCAAGGCCGTGTAAGCGCATTGTCTTTTTTCTACGATAAACTCAGCTGGTTAGGTTCTTGCACATCTTAGTATTAAGCCTTGCGACTTCATGCCTTTATAACTCATATTCGCATGAAGCCTCGGCCACATCCAGTTATCAAAAGCACCTAACTTACCCTAACCGACTGATGCTAGAGTTTGTGAAACCCACTAATCAGGATTGTCACTTTGTATATGTTTAGGGGACCATTGGCCCACTCAATCATTGATGGAATTGATGGATCATCATTGGAATTAAACCAGAAACATAAGGTTTTCGACGTCAGAGAATTGAATCGAGCACGAAGCATCTGATTTCTTGTTTATCTGTATCCTGCGCGTGGCTGCGTCTCGTTTGTCTGCCGACTTCTGCTCAGTCGATAATTTAAAAATTACGTATAAATAGATAAATCATAGAAAAAAACCTAACTTAACCTAACCTGGACTAAGATAACGTAGCATAATATATCAAATGTATTACAGCAAAATATAATCTAACCTAACCTAACGTAATCTAACCGGAAAATCAGAATCGTCTCAAACAAATTATTCGGCCATTACGTCATCAAATATAGATGAACATTGTTAGCGCTGCCGTTAACGTTAACAGCATCGCAAGGAACTTCCAGCCTTGATAGAAGGTGAGGGACTCGTCGGGCTGCAACAAATATTCCTTGTCGGGAATGAATATCGAATTAAGCCAGAAACATAAGGTTTTCGATGTCAATGAGTATTGACTCGAGGGTATTTTGCAGATCAAGGTAAATTTTGATTCTTTGGATTTTCTTCGAATACCTGCGATGTATTTTAACGTGATTAAGACAATGGGACCACTCACTTTCTCAGGGGACGAGTGGTCTAGGGGCAAGATGCTCGTCTCGCAATCGAAAGATTGTGGGTTCGAATCTCGCCTGTCGCTACTCTTCGCCCGCGACCAATCGGCGTGAGAGATTGGCGACGCTATATGACTCAACGGTCGACGTGTCGTAAAACCAATAACCAACCAACCAACTCACTTTCTCTGCAAATCTGCATTTCTCTGAAATGATTACTTTTCAGTTGGCAAAAAAATACACAATCATAATCTTCAACTACAAATATACCCAATGACGTATAATTATCCGTACCTGGCGTGTCACGGACAGGATAAAGAACAAGTTCAACACTTCATGCACATTTTTTCACATTTCTTTTTATGTTGTTTCCTAACTTTGAGCCCCTTTTTGTCCTTATTTTGCTCACAACATGAAAAGTAAGCATTTGCACAGAAAATAAGTGGTCCCATCAACTTAGTTGCATTCATAAACATGGTATTCTGAAGGAAAAAAAACACCTTTGAAGACAAATTTACCATTTTCTTCTTTATCATGTCTGTGGCACAACAGGTACAGATAATTATACATGATGGCTATATTTGTAGAGTGAAGATTATGATGGTGTATTTCTTTGCCAAGTGAAAAGTAATCATTTGTAGATAAAATGAGTGGTCACATCATCTTTTTCACATTAAATTACATTGTATTAAAAAAAAATTTCCAAAGAATCAAATTTTACCTTGATCTCCAATTATACCCTGATGGCATATAGAATGCGCATCTAGAATCAATGTAGTCTCATCTCAGAGCCATTGTTGTTGTCCTTGGGGTGCTGATTTCATATAGAATGCATGTATATAATCAATGTGGAATTAGTTGGAAACTCAGCATTTTTGATGGGGAGGATTGTTAAATGAACTTGGAGGAGTGTTTAATTTCTTGTTTATAACATCTGAGAAGTACTTAGTATTGATATGGATAAGTTATCACTCCATCAACCTTTTGGTGTTGGTGTGGTGCCATGCATGTATATAATTGCATGTGGAATATGCCGGAAAATGAGCAGTTTCAATGGGGAAGGTTGTTAAATTAACTGGGAGGAGTGTTCAATTTCTAATATACAAGCATTGCAGTTGATGCACCCAAAACCACACAAAGGTGTTCAATTTCTTGTTTAACACATCTGAAAAATATGAGGTATGGATGTGGCTAAGTTATGGTGCAACATCTTAAGCTGCAATGATATTTCTTTTAAATCTTACCTAGCCTAGCATAGCATAACATCCCTAGCCTATCAAGCCATAAGCAGAAGCAATTTTATGATGTCAATATGATGATATGTCACTGCAATATCTATGTGCATTGCTAGATTAGGTTTCAATATATTATTTATTAATTATGGTATAGGTTAGATTATATTATATTTTGATATGTATTTCTTTTGATTTTGCCACAAATGACTAGCTTTGATTTCAGCTTCATGATTTTTAACAATTGGCTTTGGCTTTAACTTCAACTTTGGCTTCATGGCATTTTGAGCTGCTGGTTTCAGCTTTGAAGCAATAAGCCTGGCTTTGTGTGTTCTTACCAAGTGGGAAGGGACGGGTGGTCTAGGGGTTAGATGCTCATCTCACAATCGAAAGATTGTGGGTTCGAATCTCACCTGTCACTACTCTTCGCCCGCAACCAGTCGGCGTGAGAGATTGGCGACGCTATATGACTCAACGGTCGACGTGTCGTAAAACCAAAAACCAACCAATCTTACCAAGTGGTATTTGAAATAAGAGGAAATTGTGCAGGTATTAGCTAAGGAAGCATTCTCCCCAGTGTCCTTTCACATTTCTCCTCTAGGTATGTGGAATACCTCTCCTAGGATCTCCTCTAAAATTGTACTAGTTCACCCACCCATGGTCAGACCACCCCCTCAGTCAACACTCACATCCCACTGCCTCAATATTTATAGGAGATATGACTAGTTTCCAGTCTGATGATTGCCAATGGGCTTTCTCCACCTCAAGTCAAAATTACTTAGAATAATTGAGAAACACATTTTTGTCTGAGGAACTTTAAACATCACCACCATTTCTCAATAAAGGAAACATTGAATTTTTCACTCTGCAGGACTAAAATGATTGGTTTTGGCCAGACCTTAATTTGGTTGAAGGTCAACAGCTTCAGTTTCGTGAAGCTATGTGTTTTGGTACTGGATTTGGCTTTGCACTTGTGCCATTCTGGGCTTCAACTTTGTGGCATTTTTAAGTCCTGGTGTTGGCTATGACTTTGAGGTATTTTCATCTATTAACCTTTGCTTTGACTTTGTGACTTAATCGTGGCTTTGGTTTTGAAGCAAACATCCCAGCTTCATCCCCACACAGTAATTAATGCATATAAATTTGTCTGGGATAACATGTTTATTATAATTCACATACTATTACCTAAGCTGCCATACTATTACCTAAGCACTACCACATACTATTACTATTACCTTGCCACATTCTCAGCAACTGGAGCTTGATAAGGTGATTTGTGAGGAAATCAGTAGAAACTTTCAGAGGAAATTCCTTATTCTTGGTGACTTTAATCTAAAAGGATATGAATATGTTGGTGTTGGCTCCCCATCATGTAAACTGTTTAGGAAATGCCTTGAAGAGGACTTGTTCTTACACCAGTTTGTAATGGAACCAACCAGGCAGGGCTCATTCTTGGACCTTGTCTTCTCAGATTTAAGTGATTTAGTTCAAGACTTGACTGTAGGAGAAACTCTGGGAAGAAGTGACCATAACATAGTGAGATTCAAGGCACAGGTAGCAGGGACAATCAAGGATAATTTGGCAAAGATTCCAAATTTTAACAGGGCAGACTTTGACTGCATGAGAGAGGCTTTAAGTGCCATAAAATGGGAAGAAGAATTCTTTGATTTAAATGCCTGTGAAATGTGGGAAAAGTTCAAATCCTACTTGAGGGAAATTCAGATTAGACATGTCCCCCAAAAGCAAAGGTGCAAAAGAAGGGTAGGAAAGCCAGCATGGCTTACACCAGATGTGATGAAAGCAATTAAGGCTAAGAAAGGTGCATTTAGAGTATTTAAGGAGGCTTCAAATATCGTAAATCTAAGGTCGTATAAAAAATCTAGAGACGCTGTGAAGCAGAAAATCAGAGCAGCAAAGCGAGCAAAAGAATTGGATTTGGCTCGGAACTGTAATAGGGACAGTAAAAAGTTCTTTAGTTTCTACAAGCTAAGTAAAGTTTCAAGCACAATTGGTCCACTGGATGTAAATGGGACTATATTGAGTGAGGATAGTGAGATGGTTGAGGAGCTGAGCAAGCAGTTTAAATCAGTGTTTACAGTGGAGGATGTGACTAATCTGCCAACCGTGAACCACAGTTCAGTGACAGGTGATCAGATACACGATGTTGATTTCATTGATAGTGATATTGTTTTCAATTATATCAGAAAAATAAAGACAAACAAGGCAGCAGGACCCAATGGAATTTATGCTAGGGTATTGTGGGAAGCTGAAAAGGAAGTGGCAATTCCACTTAGTATAATATTTTGTAGATCAGTTTCGCAAAATGAAATTCCAACAGATTGGAAAAGGGCAAATGTAGTTCATATTTTCAAGAAAGGAGAAAGAGGGAAAGTTGAAAACTATAGGCCAGTAAGCCTCACATCCCTAGTCTGCAAGGTACTCGAATCAATTATCAAGGATAGAATAGTTAGTTTTCTGGAAGGAAACAGATTGATTCAAGATACTCAACATGGGTTTAGAAAAGGGCGATCGTGCCTCACAAATCTCTTGGACTTTTTGAATTTTGCTACAGAACAATTTGATCAGGGAAATCAGGTTGATGTAGCATATCTTGACTTTAGTAAGGCCTTTGACAAGGTACCCCATGAACGGTTAATGATGCAGCTTCAGGTCCATGGTATTGCAGGTAGCATCCTAAAATGGATAGAGTTGTGGCTTTCAGATAGACAGCAGAGAGTGATGCTAAATGGTACAAAGTCATCATGGCAAAATTTTCTTAGTGGAGTCCCCCAGGGGTCGGTACTGGGGCCACTATTGTTCATTATATATGTGAATAGCATTGAATGTGGCCTAAGCAGTAAGGTTTTGAAATTTGCGGATGATTTGAAGATCTTTAGGGCAATAACAGGGCAAAATGAGCAGGTTTTGCTGCAGAAAGACTTAGACCAGCTAGTGAAGTGGTCCGAAAAATGGCAAATGAAGTTTAATTTTGATAAGTGCAAAGTCATGCATGTAGGTAGGCAGCATATGAAGGCTCCATACTTGATGGGTGGCCAAGTACTATCTGTGACTCAGCAGGAGAAGGACTTAGGTGTTATTTTGAACACAAAATTGGGGGCATCAGAACAGACCAAAGAAGCCAGGAAGAAGGCACTAAGAATGCTTGGGACAATACAGAGGAATGTGTCATACAAAAGTGAGGAGGTCATCAGGAAGCTTTACTGTGCATATGTCAGGCCACATTTGGAATACTGTGTCCAAGCTTGGTCCCCTAGTTATGAGAAAGATTGTTGGCTTTTAGAGAGAGTACAAAAGAGGGCAACAAAAATGGTTAATGGTATAGGCAACCTGGAATATGAGGAAAGACTGAAGAAATTGAACATGTTTTCAATTAGATATAGAAGGCTGAGAGGAGATCTCATCGAGGTTTTTGAATTTGTTCATGGTCAGGAACAGGGATATCTCAGGGAAATGTTTGAATTTAACAGAAATGATGCAATTAGAGGTCATCAATTCAAAATTAAAGTTAATCACAGCAGGACAAGGTTAAGACAGTCTTTCTTCACCAACAGGGTAGTAGAACACTGGAACCAGCTGCCAGGAACCATTGTCAGTAGCAACACACTGAACATCTTTAAAAACGGCATAGACAATCATTATAAGAATATGGGGATTGTTTTTCTGTATTCCAGGGAAGGTTGATCGACAGGGAGGAGTGGGAGTTGGGAGGAGTTTGTAATTGTTGACTGTTATGAAATAGCAAGTGAGTCTCTTATTAAGTCTAAATGCTTTATAACTTTATATAGGGTGTACCTAGCAGTGGATTCAGCACCTTCCTTCGGGATGTGATACTGATGAGATTGTCTATGGTAGCACAATGGGTATGATGGGAGGAGTTTGTAATTGTTGAGTGTATTATGCAATAGCAAGTGAGTCTCTTATTAAGTCTGAACGCTTTATGAATTTCTGTGGGATGTGCCTAGCAGTGGATCCGGCACCTTCCTTCGGGATGTGATGCTGATGAGGTTGTCTATGGTGGCACGATGGGTGTGATGGGAGGAGCTTGTGATTATTGAGGGTGTTAGGCGGTAGCAAGTGAGTGGTGTTAGATGGGCTGGGATATATTGCTTCCTAGGAACTTGGGATAAGGGATTGATTGGGGTGGGAGTATGTACATTCTAGTACCTTTTCTAGATAGGCTTAACCCAGATGGGCCCCTGTGGCTCTTATTCAGCCTTAATACTTTATGACTTTATGACTTAAGCTGTATTTCTGTTGTGGCAATTTGCATTGTGCATACATGCATGCAAATTATTGTTTTTAGCTGGTTCGTAAGGATGCCAGAATACAACTCTGCGGCGCCTAGGTGCGTGGGTAGGAGTAGGATCTAGGAAAGCCACTAGGGAGAAAAGGTACCATGATAATGGCAGGTAGTGGAGGAGAGGTGCCATGGTAGTGACCAAGTAATGGAGGAAATGTACCATGGTAGCGGTCAGGTAATGGAGGAAAGGTAATGTGGTAGTGGTTGGGTAATGGATGAAAGGTAATGTGGCAGTGGTTGGGTAATGAATGAAAGGTAATGTGGTAGTGATCGGGTAATGGATGAAAGGTAATGCTGAATAGTCTGAAGCCAGGTAGGTACTATTGTCAGATGACACCTGTGATGTGTAGAGTCTAACTTCACCATCGCATAAGTGCGATCTACCCCCATGGAGAGATGATCCCAAAGACACAACATGGGATATTTATTCAGTGGCATGTTAGCACAATAGGTAACCAAACTGTTGAAGCCTAAAACCTAGTTATTACATTGCAGAACGAAGATATCGAAAAGTGCATGCATTTGTGAAAGCATACAGGTCAGTCAGTTGAGTGAAGTAGACAGCACCCGTGCAGGTTCCAGGCGAAATCCTGGAGGTATGAAAGCGGGTAGCGATCGGGCACAGTGGAGGCGTTCAGGGCGCGGTAGTCCCCACAGGGCCGCCACTCACCTGTTGTCTTCTTCGGGACCATGTGCAGGGGCGAGGCCCAGCTGCTCTTCGATGGTCGCAGCACGCCGAGTTGGCGCAGCTTACCAAACTCTTGGCGCGCGATGGTGAGTCGGTCCGGAGCCAAACATCGTGGTCGCGCGACCCTTGGCGGACCAGACGTCACGATGTGGTGTGTGACCGTGTGTCGCACCGGCGTCGGCTGAGTGGTGGCTGCGGTCACCCGCGGAAACTCGCGCAGCAATGCGGCGAAGGGTGATGCGCTAGCAACGGTACGCAGTCCAAGCGAGCTGAAGGATGTTGGTGTCCCGTGGGCACAGATTTGGCCCGACGCGTCGCGTAGGACCTGCTGGCGCAAGTCGACGGCCAGGTGATGGAACGCCAGGAAGTCGGCGCCCAGGATCGGTGTCGCGACGTCCGCGATGATGAATGTCCAGTTCAGCGCTGTACCACCGCCCAGCTGCACGGCATGACGGAAGAGACCCAGCGTCTTGACCGATGAACCGTTGGCCGACTCCAGCCGAGGGAGCAGCCCCGAGGTGACACACGCGTCGTGTGGCACGACGGCAGGTGGCAAAACGCTGACCTGAGCGCCGGTGTCGATTAGGAGCAGTCGGGAGAGGCGGCTGTCTTTGACGTAAAACAGCTGCGCCAGATGCAGCGGGCCTGATGCGGTAGGCGCTGGCAGCTTCAGGCCTGCCGGTTTGACGACACCCAGGTGCGCGGTTCGGCGCATTTGCGGGCATCCGCACGGAACGTCTGGTGGTACCAGCAGTACCCTGCCGGCGAGGTGCTGCGCTGTCGCGGTCGCAATTTGGAAACCGCACGGGAGCGAGAACGTCGAGTGATGGGTGTTGCTGATCGATGCGGCCGGCCATGGCCTCTTCCAGCCGCCGGTTGGAGGTCTCCAGCCGGCTGACTATGGCGGTCAGGTTGACGATGGCGGCGTGGAAGTCGGGTGTGCTGTCGGTGGGTTGAGCCGACGACGGGTGCTCCCCAGGAGAGATCGAGACGGCAGCGATGGAGTCAGTCGGCCGAGAGGCTTCGATGAAGCGATCGGCCGCCTCGGCGAGATCTTCCAGTGGCGTGGCCTCTAGCAGGAGGGCGAAAGCGGCCCGTGCCGACCGCGGCAGCCTCTGTAAAAAGAGGGTGCGCAGCAGCCCACTGTCTGTGGGGGCGTCACCAGCCCTCGTTAACTGGCCGCGCATGTCGCGGAGCAGCTGGTGGCGCAGCAGGGCCTCCAGGCAACTGGCCCGTGACTGCGCCAGTCGCTGTCGCAGAGCAGTGCAGAGAGCGTCAAAGTTGCCGGGCTGCTCGATGACGACATCCCGGACCAGTGACGCGATGGCCATGGGCAGGTTTGCCACCAAGAGCTTGACCTTGGTGGCTGGCTCCGTGATGCCAGCGACGTCGAAAGCACAGTCCACCTGCACCAACCACAGTTCGGGTTCCTCAGGGGAGAACGAGGGGAGCCGGAACGATGCCATGGGACGCGGCGACGCACTGTCGTAGGCCTGTACCAGCGAGACAGGCCCGGGCAGAATGAGCATGACGTGGCAGTTGCGCTCGCTGCGCCAAATGTATCACACTGCCCACGTGCGCTCGCTGCGCCAAACGTATCACACTGCCCACGTGAGCTCTCTGCACCAAACGTATCACACTGTCCACGTGCGCTCTCTACGCCAAACGTATCACACTGTCCACGTGCGGTCGCTGCGCCACCCGGGTCACTATGCAACCAGCGACAGGGAGCTTCAGACAAGGATGCCTCCGGGGAGAGAGAGAGGAGGGGCAGGGCGTGCGGAGAGTGGAGAGAGTGGCGAAGATTTGGGGACAGTGGTACAGTGGCTCCCCAGATCACGTCGGGGTCACCAATGTAGCGCCTTGGTGCGTGGGTATGCGTAGGATCTTGGAAAGCCACTAGGGAGAAAGGGTACCATGGTAATGGCAGGTAATGGAGGAGAGGTATCGTGGTAGTGACCAGGTAGTGGAGGAAAGGTACCGTGGTAGCGGTCAGGTAATGGAGGAAAGGTAATCTGGTAGTGGTCGGGTAATAGATGAAAGGTAATGAGGTAGTGGTCGGGTAATAGATGAAAGGCGATGTGATAGTGGTCGGGTAATGGAGGAAAGGTAATGCTGGCTAGTCTGAAGCCAGGTAGGCACTATTGCCAAATGACACCCGTGATGTGTAGAATCTAACTCCACCATCACATAAGTGTGATCTATCTCCATGGAGAGATGATCCCAAAGACACGAGATGGGATATTTATTCAGCGGCATGTTGGCACAGTATGTAACCGAACTGTTGAAGCCTAAAACCCAGCTATTATATTGAAGAACGAAGATATCGAAAAGTGCATGCATTTGTGAAAGCATACAGGTCAGTCACTTGAGTGAATTAGATAGATATTATGGCAAATGGCATTGGACACAGAGCATTAGTGACAAGCAGAGAAACAAGCTATAATTGATATGGTTAAGCACGATTAATGACACTCATCTTACGTCAAAGGGTGAACCTTAAGTACGTCACGTCGTCCAATAGACGGCAGCACTCGCGCACAGCAGTCGACCGGCGAGCGCGCTGGTGCGCTCACTCGCGCTCCGCTACAATTTAATGTGGATTGTAGCTGTGGAATTATGGATATCTGGAAGATGAGTGCAGCATATCAGCATATTGACATTAGGATTGGCATAATGCTGACACGCTAGTTAATACCAGGACGTGGCAAACACAATTCCTGTCGGGGCACATCGATCTTGCACAGGATACCTGCACCTCAAAACTCTGGTTCGTTTTAACCTGCCATTATTATTTAGATTACATTCTCCCATCACAACATGCATGTCATGCATTTCAGGGCTCCTCTCTCACTTCCTTTCTCTATCACATCCTGTGATTCTGTATGGCAAGGACAACCCTGCCAAATGGGTAGCCTGCCAGACATGCATGACAGCAAGTTAAGCAGGCATTGGCGGGAAGTTAAATCCATCAAGTTAAACAGGCATTTGGCAGGAAGGTAATTATGTGGTCCCGTGCAATGGCATGATGCTTATAGAGACATTTTTTAGCACTGGATGGAGGCATGACGTCTATCTTGTTTATCTCACTGTGTTATCCAATTTCAGGTGTTCCTTCACTTGAAACCTGCTGGATGTTGATTTGATTACATTTTACTGGAAGTTAATTGGATCAAATTTGTATCTGGCAGCCATGCCTGAGAGTGAGTATTATCTTCTTTTGCGATTTAGTTACCTAGTGGGGAAGCAGCTCAATTCTCAATTGTATGACAATTTTGTTTTGAATTGTGATTACAAGGTGATGTGATGTGATGTGACGTGTCATTAGAGCAGTCGTGCATGCACCGGGCTCAAGAAGTCGGGATGACCCTGCCGGTGTGCACAATAGTATTCCATGATGAGGAACCATGAGAAAGCAAGTGTACCAGTCTGTCCCACAATGAGACCTCTGCCATATGCATAGTGTGTGTCTAGCAATTTGTGTATTTGTGTATGTGTGTGCATGTGCGTTCGCATACGTGTGTGTGTTCAAGCTTGAAAACAGCATCTCTCTTGATGCCTTTTTGCATGACCATGACCCAATATGATATGTTTCATATACACAGAATACACAGATATATAGGTGCTGCTTAGCTTACTGGGGTAGGCAGAATGATCGTAACCTAGCGCATTTCAGCATAGTTGGGACACCTATGTTGGTTGTGATGCCAACTAACTTACTTACATGTGAAGCTGCACTTATCATTATTCTTAGTGATGCTCAGCAAAATTACAGATATGTAGCCATCTGAAACACAACATGTTCCATGGAAACTAATTTTCTTTTTATGTGATGTATGCCACTAAAAATCAGCTGTGTTTGTTTTTCTCAACAAAGCTATCAAAATATCATAATAGCCGTCGTGTGCATTGCTCTATCAGTAGCACGCGAATTATCAATTCTGGTCGAAGTGCCCAAATAACTAACTAACTCTATCAGTAACAGAGCTACCTTTCAATATTTTACATGGAGAGAAGATACAGTTAAATTTTGTACTTTCCTCATTATGCTGCTTATGTATCATATGCCATGGCTTGTGGAATTGCTTTAGCCATGAGAACTATTCGTTGATTTAGTTGCATATGCTGTCCTACTATTTATTAGAAGTCTGTGAGAATGGAATGAATTTTGTAGTTGTTCATTTAAGATTTTCCATAACTAGCACACGCAATCTATTACCCTGTGGGTTTGTATTACCTGCTAAAGTGTATGCTCCACGCACACATGGAACACCTGACATTGATGTTCATGACACATTTCAGTGATATGTATCACTTTTTCAGAGGAGGAGCCATTCGCGAACCCGGCGGCACCGCCAGGATCCGTACAGCGCTCTGTCGATGTAGAATCCACGTGAGTCCTACTTATCCATCCACTTAATGATTGTTTCAATGGAAGACGTAGAGCAGATAGCAGGCTTCCAAGTGGAGTCATAATTTGAAGTTGATGTTCGATAGCTGGTGTTTGGCGTTCGATGCATTTTTGTTAACGTGTTTATGCCAGTAAACCAGTGTAAAAGTATATCGTTCAGTGCTTGTCGGATGTAAGGAATGATTATGCACAGTATGCACATCTTAATTAACACTCCTACATTGACACTCCTTCTTTATTGACATTCGGAAGTTTGAAATTATGCGTATTATATTTCGGGTACAACCCTTGATCACACGTGTTTGAGTGCATGTGATCAAGAGTTGTATCCGAGATATAATGCGCGTGATTTCAAACTTCCGAATCAATGTAAAGAGAGGAGATCAATGCATGTGATGAAGGATTGTACCTGAAATATAATATGCATGATTTTAAGTTCGGAATCATTGTAAGAAGTGTCCATTTAAAAGTGCATACTGGATGTAAACTTCAAGGTTCCTGAGACAAAGGACATGATTGTGTTTTCCTATAGACACCTGTGCGTTCTCCACATTCCGTGAGCCATGCCACGGTACCGGACCGAGTGCGGCGCCGAGTGACATTTCTATTGGTTGACGTGTGTCTCTGGCGATCGGGCAGGCCTGCACGGCTGACAAATGCCGACTTCCGGAAGCTGCTGATGACGCCGCGGGCGGGCGGTGCGGCCACGCCGGCGCCGCCCGTCACGCCCTCGGCCGTCCGGCCAGAGGTGTCCGTCAAGCTCGACAAAGCCGAGGAGCGACGTAAAAAGAAAAGGTGGTCCACGCTGATCGAATGCCATAAGACGCTTTCGTGGAGGGTGTGCATATCATAAGCAAACGCACTGCTATCGTATCCACGGATAAGAACCCTACAAATATTCTGCGCATCCGGGATATAATATATGGGGTGTCCGATAGATTCCTCGTCGTCCAGACGGCGTCAAAGGATAAACTGGAGATAATATTTCGAACTGGCCCTAGATTTCCGTCGTGTTTGCCGTCCGGGCAGCCTCGAATGTACAGCAGATCTAAAACGTGTGTTGCTTGCTGATAGTGGGCTGCGCTGCCCTGTACATGTTCCCCCAGGCATCTGTCATGGAAACCGTTTCGATATCATCCATCACATGCAATGTCTTGTTAAGCTTGGTGGGTTCGACAGAGCGCCTATTGAGAAGTGCTTTATGTAGGTTAGTGTAATGCTGATGTAGCTCTTCTGACCGGCTCGACACCTCACGCGCTTGGGACGCTTGGTATGTGTTGAGCCTGCTCGTGTGATGTCGCTGATGTCGCTGACACCACCCGGCAGCTACTATGCCAAGCTCAAGCGGGCCGAGGACGACATCATGGCCGAGCTGGCCAAGAAGTACCGCGACCGTGCCAAGGAGCGGCGCGACGGCGACGAGGAGGGCGGCGGCGGCGTGCCCGAGTTCCCCAACCAGAGCGAGGACCAGATGGCCACAGCCGGCGCCTACCGTGCCGTGGCGCCCGACCTCAAGTCGTGAGTGGCCGCCAGTACGCGGCGGTGGCACATCGCACCACGCGGCTGCCGCCGTCAGGCGTGGACATGTACCCGTCCACTGGACACCATCCACATAGCGCACGACGCGGCTGCCGCCGTCAGGCGTGGACGTATACCCGTCCACTGGACACCATCCACATAGCGCACGACGCGGCTGCCGCCGTCAGGCGTGGACATGTACCCGTCCACTGGACACCATCCACATAGCGCACGACGCGGCTGCCGCCGTCAGGCGTGGATGTACCGGTCCACTGGACACCATCCACATAGCGCACGACGCGGCTGCCGCCGTCAGGCGTGGACATGTACCGGTCCACTGGACACCATCCACATAGCGCACGACGCGGCTGCCGTCGTTAGGCGTGGACATGTACCCGTCCACTGGACACCATCCACACAGCGCACGACGCGGCTGCCGTCGTCAGGCGTGGACGTATACCCGTCCACTGGACACCATACACCGTGCGGGCTCTCCGGCAAGAGTCATTCCACACCTACGCAAACAAAGATGTACCAACTGCATGAATGCACGGTGCAGCACGGTTTATGATGCACATTTCTGCCGCTTCTGCCCCTCTTCAGAGGCGTTTAACTCGACTACGATACGTTTATATGCAGTAAATTGCTTGCGCATGGGCATCTATGCCATTATGTTTGCACATAGGGTTTTAGACGCATTGAAGAGACGCCTGCAGCGGTTATGATAGGATGCTGGTCGTGTTCGGATGCACTCGCCAACCGCTGTCAAGTCTGACGGCGACGAGCTGCGATTGTGTCGGCGGCCAGACCGGATATTCGTGGCGACTGGGGGTGGCCGGACCGAGCGCCACTGACCCGCCGTCCGTCTTCACCAGGGGGTTGGACGCTGCCGAGCGGCGGCGGCAGCAGATTCAGGAGTCCAAGTTCTTGGGAGGAGACATGGAGCATACTCACTTGGTGAAAGGTCTCGATTACGCCCTGCTGCAGAAGGTACGTCCTCGCCAGCGAACTGCACGTGGCCGACTTTGACACCACTGTTGCTGTCCAGTAATAGCAATAAGAGTGAATCAAATGATCTACATTGTGAATAAATTATGTGCGACTTTTTTCGCTACACGGTGCTCGAGTATGATTTGTTTTTATATAATAATATGTAGTGAACTTCCGCAGCCGGCACATGACCGGGGTATGGCGGCGATCCCTGTCTCCTGCAAAGGTTCTGGTGCATCGTGTTGAAATGTTCGACCTCCCATTGCTGGAGCTCTTTTTAATTGGTGGGTAATGCGATTCGCGTTTGAAGTCTAAAAAGTCGCTATGAAGTACAAAAGGTCACTGTGGGTGTGTCGAAGCCGGGTCGATGTGTGTGTGTTAGGTAACAGTGATGGACCCCAAAGCTGGCCAGGAAGTTGTCGAGATCCTCTTGACGTGACATCTCAATGTCCTAGATAAAGCTCTGAAGAAGTTTGCTCCGACATGTGCAGTCTATAAGACGGCTGGCGCTTAGGGTGTGTGTGTGTGTGCTATCAGTGACGGGTGTTCGCCTCGAGGGAGTGTGTGCTTTGAGTGACGTATGTGCGCATCGGGGGCGTGGGTGCGGTCGTGAAGTGTTCAGACTTAACAAGAGCCACAGGGGCAATCTGGGTTAAGCCTGTAAAGGGAAGATACTATAAGATTGGACAAAAACAAACTCGACACCCCAATCAATAACACACCCTAAATTCCAAAGAAACTATTCACCAGCATCCTACACACCTAGCAATACCTATCTAGCCCTATTCACTCGATCCCGCGTAACACACGCGCGGATCGCGTGCCCGTCAATAATTTTCAGCTCCATCCATGCCTGCTTAATGGGGCCTGTACAGTGTACACCTACTAGCATGATTATCGCCCCATCCACCACTAATTATAACTCAAATACAATATTATCCAACCCAAAAAAAAGGTGTCCACCCTATTTTTAAATACATTCAATAAGGGACTCTCCACAACATCAGCATGCAGCCTATTCCATTGATTAACCACCCTTTGACTGAAAATCTGTTGTCGCTTAGCTCTCCTGCACCTTGGCTTGTCCAAACTGAATTGATGACCCATATTTGATGCTCTAAATAGAAGAGTATCATTCACATTGGCATTATCTAACCCTTTAGCTATTTGATACATTTCAATCATATCACTCCTTAATCTCCTATACTTGAGTGAGTGCATATCTAATGCCCTTAGCCTTTCTCCATATTCTAAGTCACTTAGTCCACTGACGAGTCTAGTGGCTTTGCGATGCGCTCTTTCTATCATATCTATCTTTTTTTCTCAGTAAGGGCTCCATGCCTGCATAGAATATTCCAAGTGGGATCGCACATAGGCTAAGTGTGTTTTTTCATGACTTTCTTGTTCTCACACACCTATTAATGATCCCCAGTATTCTGATTGCCCTGTTCCTACTTAAAGTACATTGTTTTTCTGCTTTAAGGTCATTTGAAACTAACACACGGAAATCTCTGTTCTCTTCAATAACATCCAGTTCCCTACCTCCCATCATATATCCGAATGTCTCACTTCCAGACCCCAGATGCACAACTTTACACTTTTCATCATATGATGATGGACTTCCATCATATGAGGAAAGGCGTATTATGTTGTGATCACTATTTCCGAGGCTCTCCTATGTTAATGTTTTGCACAATATTTTCCTCATTTGTGAGCACTATAAATAAACATTTAATTTCCCGTTGTAGACTCATGCATCATTTGAAAGAAGACATTTTTCTCAAAACAGGTTATGAAACTTCTTCCTGGTTTGCTTATATGTCTAGTTTTGTCTCCCATCCCTACTATGTTGAAGTCCCCCAACAATGGAATTCTCCCATGCATCCTCCAATTTATCCTCTATCCTATATCTATCTCTCTATCTCTCTATCTCTCTATCTCTCTATCTCTCTCTCTCTCTCTCTCTATGGGCGCCAAATGACCATGTAGTCGGCGCGCCCTTAAGCCCAAATAATCAATCAATCAATCAATCAATCAATCAATCTCTCTCTCTCTCTCTCTCTCTCTCTCTCTCTCTTCTCTGTCTCTGTCTCTGTCTCTGTCTCTTCTCTGTCTCTGTCTCTTCTTCTCTGTCTCTCTCTCTGTCTCTGTCTCTCTCTCTCTCTCTCTCTCTCTCTCTCTGTCTCTGTCTCTGTCTCTGTCTCTGTCTCTGTCTCTGTCTCTGTCTCTGTCTCTGTCTCTGTCTCTGTCTCTGTCTCTGTCTCTGTCTCTGTCTCTGTCTCTGTCTCTGTCTCTGTCTCTGTCTCTGTCTCTCTGTCTCTGTCTCTGTCTCTGTCTCTGTCTCTGTCTCTGTCTCTGTCTCTGTCTCTGTCTCTGTCTCTGTCTCTGTCTCTGTCTCTGTCTCTGTCTCTGTCTCTGTCTCTGTCTCTGTCTCTGTCTCTGTCTCTGTCTCTCTCGCTCTCTCGCTCTCTCGCTGTCTCTCGCAATGTTTCATATACATTGTGCATTTCGACAACAGGGTCCATTTCCCTTAATGCTACCCTGGCAGTGGCGTCGCCACGAAATTCTTCCAGGGGTATGGTTGAAAGGGGGCCTCCTGCTCCCCGAAAAGGGGCCTCCTATTTGTTTGGCCCTTAGTATGGTTCGGGAATGGGAAGCATGATTTCACGTTGATGTCTTGTTTGTTCTTGGCATGGTGCATCATTTACGCAAAACGCAATAACAATAATATTTTTTTCGCTGAAAACTGAGCCATACCTGGATATAAGTAAGTAATGTGTGGATAAATACCTAAGTGCCAAAACAAACATATGTCTTAATACTTTCTCGACCAAAAATAAATTTCCGCTGGCCTCTAGATTGCAGCGAGCTGGCGGGGCTGGTTCTAAGCATATCTTAAAAATAGCTCCCATTGATCAACCCACTTTTATGTCCTCCAAGTCTAACTGAACATAGCTAGATTCATCAGTACTGTCAGTCATTCCCACCAGCTTGTGTCATAAGCAAGCTTAAACGATCATTTTTCAGTCCTAGGACGACAATTTCGCGAAGGTGACAACGAGAGGTGGATTTAATTGGTTTTCTGATCGCCATCTTAGGGATTAAAAAAAAAAGCATTTGGTGCTGGCTGCAAGGCACCTGGCACCCAAGCTAAAGTAATAAATCCTCAGCGAATATATTCACGGCAAGAACAAGCATTGAACAACAATGCGTAAATGACAATGCAACAATGCAACAATGGCAATGCATAAATAATGCAAAACTCAAATTCAACGCCGTCACGCTCGTGGTTTTCGCTCTGCTGTACCGTTTTGTAAATGACGTTGTTAAGAAGGTATTGAAGCTAGGAACCTCTAATCATGCAGGCTGTAATGACAGAAAACAAATTTGTAGGAAGAAAATGCATTTAAAAACATCATTGCTCCCATTTTATATGGAGCATAAGTGTTGTTTTGTATGCTTGTGAGGGGAATTTGCCCCCTCAATGTTGGCTTTGCCCCATAGGCGTAAGTTTCTTACAATTATTGGTGGTTCAGTGATGTACCCATATTTGCGTCAAGGGGGCAAACGGATTTGGAGGGGGCTCACCTACGCCCATTAAAAAAGTCCTCGGATTTCGACCACTATTTTGTCGAAGGGTACTTTTTTAAATACAATAATTAGTGACAAACTGAATTGTCCTGTGGAGGGGCTTAATCTATCATTATCGTTTCTGATTCGTCGGATTTCAACCCTGACTCCCCCACCACGTTCTAAGGTTTTCTTTTGGTATCCCTTGATAAGTCACGTCACATTGCTGAAATTACACCAGTACAAATCACTTTAAAATGTAAAATTGCCCAATTTCAGGCATTCCAGTTTACGGCACCCGGTCGCCACGACGCCAACGTTCGTGCACGTGCACACCCATCTGGCGCATTCGGCGCATTTGCCACACTTCGTGCGATGCTACGGTTTCTGCTAGGCCTCGTACGTTTTGCTAATTGCTGCCACATTGCTAATTGTTTTGCTACTTGCGCCATATTTGACGTTATGGAATGCTTCGTATGGGCGTTCGCTGCGAAAATTATATTACTTAAATTCGATCATTAGTTCCCTACTTCCAACATTTTCCGGTGGTGGTTAAGAAATGCGGATACCGACTGAGCTTTAATGCATCTCATATCTTTGATAAAATATGCTCCCAGATTTGCTACCGAACCGAGACCCTGCCTTAGTGTTCTTGTTTGGACCCGTTACGTCTTTCTTCGTCTACGGACGTGTCTTGGGGCTCCAATCCATTTTTGTTAGAGGCCCAACACATTTTCGAAGCCCCTGCTCGTTTTGGGGTTGTTGCTTTTTTGTGCACCGATGATTTTTTTATGTGTCTGGGTGTTTTCGAAGATCCCGATGTGTTTATTTAGTGCCCGGTCTTTTTGTTCGTTTTTGGACCATGTTGCTTTTTGTGGCCCCCAGCCTTTTTTCAGGCCCTTGTGCGGTCTCATGGCCCGTGTTTGCCTTGAGAGCTTCCGGTGTATTTTTTTAGAGCTCACGGTATGTTTATTTAGGGCAGCAACGCATGGTTTAAGGCCCTGCCGCTTTTTGGGAGACTGTGCGCTTTGGAGGGCAAGGTGATGTTCGGCCCTCGTTGTGCTCTTATGGTTCCGCTGTTTATTTGGTGCTACTGACGCACATTTGTGGGGCCCCAATACGATTTTGGGGCTTCGGTGCGATGTTTCTGGGTTCCAGCGAGACTTATCGCGCCCAGACGCGTGGTTCCGTGGACCCAACGCCTCTGGGCTCAACGCGACTTTTGTGTATCTTCTATGGGTTTTCGAATCCCGGTCTGATTGTTCGAGCCATGGCGCCATGTTTTTGTATCCCACCACGATTTTTCGAGCTCTGGTGTGTTTTCTGGGCCGTACGCGATTTGTGAAGGCATCTGGTGATATGTTCGGTGCTCCAGAGCGATTTTCTGACCCGGACATGTACTTTTTGGAATCCCTCCTTATTTTGGAGGGTTCCGGCTTGGGTTTTTTCCGATACCGATGCGATTTTGGTGGCCACGTTGTGCTTATGTAGGGCCCTACACGCCAATTTTTTGGGGCTCCGATGTGAATTTTTCATGCCCGGACCAAATTTTTGGACCTACCGATGGGAATTGTGGGTCCCGAGCGCGATATTTGGGGGGACCGGTTCGAGTTTGCGGGGCGCGTTGTACTTAGCTGTGGCCCCCAACACGGTTTTGGCGGTTCCTGTTGCTAGTTTTCGTGCCTCGGAGCGAGTTTTCTGGGGCCCCATATTTATTTGGAGACCCCTGCGCGAATTCTGGTGGACCGACGCGAATTTTGGTGGCCCCAGCGCGACTTTTGGGGGCCCCGGCACGATTCTTGGGAGGGAATCGTGGATGCCCTCTCAGGAGGGAGGGCATTTGCCCCTTTGATATGCCACTGCGGCCACTGAAGGAGTTTTTTTTGTCAGCCGATGGCACCTTTCGGAGTAGAAAATCCCTCAGGTTAATTTGTTTCGGGATCTTTTCTTGATTTTCCAGTGCTGAGGTCGATTCGATCGAGTCTCGTAAACTTTTTCGACATCTAGTTCTATTTTTGTAAGGGTCCTTGTGCGATACTTTTGGGTCCCGGTACGATTCTTCGTCCTCCCGGTGCGATTTTTTTGGTGCCCGAACACGTTTTTCTGGGGCCAATCGTTTTTTTTTTGGGGTGGGCTTTCACCCGATTTTTGGGGCCGCAGAGTGACATTCCGGTTAAGAATTGATTTTTTGGGTCTTCGGCGCGACCTTTTGGGACCACAATGTGATTTTCAGGGGTTGCGACGCGACTTATTTTTAATCCAATATGATCTTGTGGGCCCCGAGGTCATTTGCTTGGATTCCTTTCGCGAGTTTTAGCGGCCTCGACACTTTTTGGGGGTTCAATACGTTTTGGGGGCTTTTGGCGTCATTGTTCGGGCCCCAGAGTGATTATCCATGTCCGGATTGTTTTCCATTGCCCCGGCTTCATTTGTTTTGGTCCCAATGAGACTGTTGGGGCACGGTACGACCTATCGTGCCCCTACCGTGATTCTCATGGTCCGGGCGTGACTTTTTGGTACCTCCAGGCTCAGCATTATTTTCAGGGGCCCGGCCGGATCTTTTGGGGCCAATATCGTGATTTTCAAGTACCCGGCAGGACTCCTACTATTTCTTAGGGGCTTCTTCTTGCAAACTATAGGCCTCCTCTCGCGTTCTAAGGGTCTCGTCTTATTTTCTGGAGCCTCTTTGCCGGTTTTGGATGTCTCCTCGTGTGTCCTACCCTCCTCCATATTCAATAATCCTTCTCTCCAGTCTCGGAGGGCCTCCTTTTACATCCTTGGGCCCCTTTAACATGGCATGGGCTTCCTCTAATGTTGCAGGGACATTCTCTGCCAATTTATGGGCCTCCTGCCACGCCTCGTGGGCCTCCTCCTTTGGTCCTGGCAAAGCCTTACCCGTCTTGAGGATTTTCAATTTCGGAAACCTCACCTCCTTCCATACCTGCTACCATTCTGATCTTAAGGCCTCCTCTCATTTCCTGGGAACTCCTTCCGGTCTTCGGGGCCTCATTCGGTTCTGGAGACTTCCTACTCCTTGAGGGACTCTTCTCGAGTCCGGCAGGGGCCTCCTTTTCTCTTCTAGAGGCCTTATTTTTCGAATTAGGTCCTCTCTCGTTTTTTTTTTTTTTTTTTGTGTGTGGGGGGGGGGGGGGGGGCCTCCTGCTCTGCGTGGTGATTCGATTTTTGCCTATCTTAAGGGTGGCCTCTTATCTCCTGGTGGACTCCTCTTCTCTCCCAGATGCCTCCTCTTCTAAATTACAGGCAACCTTTCCTATCTCGGTGGCCTTGTGATTTCCTGGGGACCTTCTTGCCCATCTTAGAGCCTTCTTTTCCACCTAGGAGCCATTTCTCTTTTCCAATGGTCTTTCTCTCATATTTTAGGGTCCTCCTCGTTCATTATGGGATCTCATTTCCAATCTTGTCGTCCTCTTCCGAATTAGGTGCCTCCTACCACGTCTCTAGATCATCATTTTCTAACTTGGTGGAACCTTGCCCGTTTTGGGGCCTGCTTTTGCGTATCCGAAACCTCATCTCATATCCACGGCTTTCTCGTCCGTCTTAGCGGCTCCTCTCATTTACTGGGGCCTCCCTTCTCGTATTGGGGCCTCCTTTGCAATCCTGGGTGCCTCCGTGCCAATTTTTTGGCACTCTTGATTTCTGGGGCCTCCTATCCTCTCCTAGGTGACTCCTTTTTTCAAATTAAGGGCCTCCTCTCACGTCTTGGAAGCATCCTCATCTGTGTTTGGAGCCTCATTATCCTCTTAGCAGGGTGCTTTTGCGTCCTATTCATAAATCTTCTCTCCTAGAGTCCTCTTCCAAAATATGGCCTTCATCTGGCTGGTCTCAGCGGCATTCTCTCATTCTTGCGGAGACCTTCTTACACATATTGGGGCCCTCTCTTGCGTCCGGAGAATCTCTCCTATCATATGTCCTTATTTTATATTGTAGGGGCCTCTTCCATCTTGGGGGCCTCATTTTCCCAATTAAGAATATCCTGCCACCCATTGGAAGCATTCTCGTCTAACCTGGATGACTTCTTGCCCGTCTCGGTGGCATCCCTTTCGTCCTGGAGGCCCCTTCCCAATCTCTGTCCTACGTCTCTTATAGGGATCTGATTATATTTCCTGGTGGCCTCGTTGCCAATGTTGGGGCCTCCTTGACAACAAGATGTTCTGTCCCGTCGGCCTCCTTGCGCACCTTTTTTTCTTGTGCATTTCCGGATAGGGGCATCCTCAAATTGCAGTGGGGGCGCTGCATGACCACTGCAGTCGATGCGCCCCCCACCCCCCACACACAGGGAGGACAGTTTCACGGCAGGGGGGACTTCCCCCTCTGCACCCCCCCCCTCTCCCAGGTGGAGACGCCCTTGTAGCCTAATGTTCCTATGTCTGGTCCCTGTCTACCCTCCTCTACTATCCTCACTATTATCACCATCACTAGCACTCCTGGAATCTTGCACCTGGCCTGCTTGACTGTCATTACACATAATGGGCTCCACCACTAACCATCTCAGGCGCTCACCTCCTATACTAACATCTCTACCTTCTTACTCAGATCCCTGATGAACTCCCTTCAGTCATACTTTCCACAGCCACGTCCCAGTTTTATTTTTGTTTTGTTTTTGTTTTGGGATTTCTTATTACTAGCTTATCTAGTTCTTATCTGATCAAAATATGAAGCTAACTAGCAGCTAACGTAACTGATCGGTGTACAAGCTACCTAGCCTAATGCAATTAACGCTCACTTGCTCTGCACATAGAATGGGGAAAGCAACTATCCTGCTTACGGAACTAAGCCTAGACCACATCTGCAATTGAGAAAACACAAGGGAGCTATTCACTGTAACTTATCAAGTTACTAAGGTTACCAGCAACTAATGGCAACACACACACAGTGATGCATGTGTGATTCGAGTGACGGGTGTGCGCTTTGGGGGCGTGTGTGCTTAGAGTGGCGGCTGGCGCTTCAGGGGCGTGTGTGCAGTGATGCGTATGCGCTTCGAGTGACGGGTGGGGACGCTTTTGGAACGTGTGCGTTCGGTGATGTGCAGGCTTTGGGAACGTGTGTGTTCGGTGATGTGCAGGCTTTGGGGACCTGTATGTTCGGTGATGTGCAGACTTTGGGGACCTGTGTTCGGTGATGTGCAGACTTTGGGGACCTGTGTGTTCGGTGATGTGCAGGCTTTGACAGTTCCAGAGGTGTGCTGACACTTCCTGACGGTTACGGAGGTCTGGCTGCCTCTGAGGACTGACTGTCGTGGAGGAGGAATCTGTTTTATCCATGGATCTGATGGTGTGCTAGTGTATAAATGTGAGACAGTCCCACCAATCCCCTTGTGAGCGGGTGTGGTTTTGTACACGGGAATCGCTGACTGTGACCGGTCATAGTTCTAGTAATGGGAGGACGGTATTAATCAGTTATGTAACCATGTTCGTTGTCTCGCCGCCAGGTGCGCTCTGAGATCCAGGCCATGGAGTTGGAGCATGAAGATGAGATGGAGCAACTTGTGGACGGTGCCGATGCCAAGAAAAAGGAAGAGGTTAAGGAGGAGGAACAAATCATCTTCAAAACCAAGCTTGGAAAGAATGTGCATAGGTCAGATGCATTCACTGACGCTCGTCGACTGACATTGGTTTGGGACATATGGTGAAGTATATATATATTTTTTTTAAATTGTGTAATGTAAATAATGAAAACATACTCAATGACCGGTTTATTCAGCTACCACTTTACTAGTTATATAAGGCGTGAGTCACCCTGCTGTCTGCGTTTTTTTTCTTTGGTGTTATTCTTCCTGGCAATTGTGCCCTTGATTAATGCTGTGAACTGACTCGACTGCCCCTAATCTGACATAATTTCCCTGGGCCACAAGGACCATCCCCTCGTCCGTGATCAGACTTTGCCCATGCCGTTGTACGACCACCACTGGCTTGCCCTTACCACTGAGTTAGCACCGTTACGTATAATTTGAGCATCTCGGTCTCGAACTGACGTCCCTTCTAGCACGGACTTACCATCTCTGGCCTCATCACCCCCGACGTGATCCTTCGCTCCTGACCTGACCTGACCGTTACCCCTGACCTAGCACCGTTACCTATGATTTGAGCATCTCGATCTCAAGCTGACGTCCCTTCTGGTACCGACTTACCATCTCTGGGCCTCATCTCCCATGACTTGACTCTTCGCTCCTAGCCTCTCCCGGCCTGACTCTTCGCTCCTAACCTGCCCTGACCTGACTCATCTTCTCTGACCTGACCCGGTGCCATGTCAGGGTGTTGTTCCGCGACAAGCCACCGCTGCGGAACGAGCTGTTCCTGCCGGGTCGCACTGCCTACCGGATCGATCTGGACGAGGAGTTTGTCGACTTCGACATTCCGACCACAGTTGTCCGCAGCAAGGCCGACTGTCCCCAGGTCGAGGTGAGCCCGACTGTCGAGGTCGAGGTGAGGTGGCCGCGTGCTCTGGTCGGGTCATTGACATATCCGGCGACCTGACTGAGGTATCCTGCCGCGTACGATGCATTGGCGAGTGTTTGGTGCTCCATTTAGTCACACAAACGGGACTAGCCATATGACCTATGCAGTCGATGCGCCCTAAGCTACAGACTGATCTAATTTGTACGTCTGTACCGCATTTATCAACCTCCGTCCGGGTTGCCTGAATTACAATGCAGAAATGTGGTGCCTGAGTGCATGGCACTCGGGTTATAAAGTTTCACAAATTATATCCGGACATCTTCTACTGACTGCTACCTATGACATCACACGCCTCCCGCCGCTTGGAGTATACTTAGGCTTTTTCTCGCATGTCAGCGTACATTGTGCTATAATAACGGCACTAATTCAATTCCAAGTGTTGCTACATGGCTTCAGGGATAAAAAAAAACTTTCAGAGCAATCAGATTTGACCCAGACAATGGTCGACTCCAGCCCTCTGTAATTTAATTCTTAGTAAGTGATGGGTATTAGTAGAGCCAGTTATTTTGCCTTCATAATGCACGCATTTGTTGCTGCTTCAATGTCTTCAGTTTTTCGAATAGTTTAATTAGTGTAATCCATTTTTTGCCCTCCCTTTCAATATAGGTACCCATGGTTAAGTCGAGTACCATTATCAGTTCATTAAGTAATGTTCCATATTTAAAATAATATTTTACCATGCATGACATTGATTTTGATTTAAACATTTGGGGTACCGCATACGCTTAATCCTCCCGTGCCGACCAGCAGATCCACCTTCGCCCGGCCGGGAGGGTCTCTTGAAAGCCCCCCCCCCCTCTAACTTCCGATCTACATACGCTATGATGAAATGCAGACCACCGTTTGAAAGCTCTGGTCATTGATAGCCCGAAACATACTTTAGTTACTGATAATGCAGTCATCAGAGGTCGTATTATGTCAAGATATAGACCCTGACTTCAGGTCAACCAGGGCAGTTTGCACGAGGTCAGGTCATCTCAGGTCATTCGTTTATCATCCAATGTCACGTCGCACGACTTAGGCAACGCTGAAACATTATTCAGAGTTCACTTGGTGAGGATCAGCAACATTCTGCATAAGATAACATGGTGTACAAAATACATAAGTGACCTGACCTGATATCATTGACCTTTGGCACATAAGTTAACCCAGAATGCCTCTTTCATGCTCGGTATCGTTATTGGCCTGACAAATTACCCCCAAATCGTTTTTTTCCACCGCTACATGAGTCTCACCTGTCGCTACTCTTCGCCCGCGACCAATCGGCGTGAGAGATTGGCGACGCTACATGACTCAACGGTCGACGTGTCGTAAAACCAATAACCAACCAACCAACCACCGCTACATGACCACTGCAATCGATGCGCCCTTAAACCCCATATTTTTGTGTCCACTGGATACGGTAAAAATATACAGACATTGATCTGGCCTCAGGTCAGTGACCTTAAACTGTATAACCATTTCCAGACAGGAGTTTGTTCGTCTTCATGAAAGGACAGCATGCTCTGAGTTTGGTGTTTGTTTGTTGGAATTATTCTCATTGGTGGTACTTTGAATATTTTGGAACACCACTCCCTTTGATCGGTTCTAGGTCATTGACCATTGCTAACCTGGACCTGAAATTTTTGCAAGGTATGCAAAACAGATGTATAATAAGCTATTGAAAACTTGGTGTTTCTGCATCTGCTCACTCGGCCGCTATATCGCGGGAAAACCTGAGGGGGTTCTCGAGAGCCACTCCCCCCCCTTGAGACGGCTAGTGTTAAGCTATATTTGTCCATGTCGTAATTTTCAAACGTATCAAAATTCCGTGTAATGGAAGCTGGTTCCACCCATCTTTGAAATGCGTAATGAAATGGTATTATTCTTGGTAAGCTCTTGGTATTCTTGATACTGTCCTTTAGCTTTCATTGCATAACAAATTGGATTATCTATGTGTCCGGACAATGTTCCCCCAATCGGAATTCCTGGAAAGGATCGAGGGAACGGCACATCATGTGAAAAATATTTGCATCTTAAGTAATATTTATTTTTAGCTTCCGGTTTGTGTAGTGCTGCTGGACACTGCGCAAAGCAAAACGTGTATTATGCAATATGACACACATCAGATATTTGCATTTCGATACCGTGTTAGAATCCTGTGCCGTACAGCTGAAACCGGCTACCTGAGTGGCTGGCTGACTGGAAACACCCTGTCGCCGCCTGAACTCCACGGCCCCGGGCTCTGATCACTGTTGTGACCACAGGCTTTGACCACTCTTGTGATCACTGCCGTTGAACACTCTGCACAGTTGCCGCCGTGAACTTCGAGCTTTCCGCAAAGCACGGGCATTCGCTAGACGTACTATCGCCGAGGCGAAACGAGGTTCATGGAAAGCGTACGTCAACACTTTAAATCGTTCCACATCATTGTCACCTGTATGGTCCCGCATAAATCGCTTTTCCGGAAGGTATACGCTACTTTCGCTCCCCACTTTACACATTGCCGATCGAGACATCATCGACCCGGAAGAAGTAGCCGATAAGATAGGACGAGCTTTATTAGCACGTTATAAAAATAGTAATAGGGTGCGCTTCTCGAGCTACAAGGCTTATTGATTTTTGAACCGCATACCTCCTTGAATATAACATTCCATTTTCTATTTCTGAACTGATTGCAACTGTCAGTACTCTGAAGAGTGTCGCAGATGGTCCCGATACATTGCATAATGATATTATCAAACGTCTACCTATAACAGCTTTAGAAACACTCCTGAAACCACTGAATGACATGTGGACAACGGGAACATTTCCATGTTCATGGCGGATAGCAATCGTAGCGCCTATGCGCAAGCCAAATAAAACCGGTAAGGACCCACTGCATTATCGCCCCATCTCGCTCCCCTGCCCCCTGTGTAAGTTGTTCGAAAAAATGGCTAATTTCCGACTAATGCGGGTTTTAGAACGTAACAATGTTCTCACTATGATACAGAGTGGCTTCCGAAAACACCGCAGCACGCTTGATCACGTTTCAACAATGGATCCTTTGTGCGCTCTAGTTTTAGGAAGCAATGCCATACAGGTGCGAATTTGTTCGATATTGACGGAGCATATGATACTGCATGGCGACGCGGTATTTTTATGAAATTACACCCCATGGTTATCACAGGCCCCATAGGGTTTTTCTTGACACGTTTTTTTAGCTGTCAGAACTTTCCGTGTCAGAGTAGAAGGTTTCCTCTCTGGCACATTCCAACAAATTAACGGGGAAGTTCCGCAGGGAAGTGTACTGAGCGTTGCATTGTTTGCTATTGCCATCAACGATGTTGGTTTCTCATTGCCAACTACCGTAGGGAAAGCGCTATTCGTGGATGATTTTGCCGTGTGGTGTTCTTCGCGCACTGTGCACACGGTAGAGAGGCAACTCCAGCTGTCTGTCGGGAAGGTGCAAGTTTTGTGTGACAAAACAGGTTTCGCTATGTCGACATCGAGGACCATCACTGTTCACTTCTGCCGCAAACGCTCCTGCACCGATCCTGTGATTACGATGAACGGAATTCGTATTCCATTCAAACCAGCTGCCAAGTTTCTAGATGTGTGGATTGGCCGCCGATCGACATATAGCACGCACATCAACGACCTTGCGCAGAAATGCGCAAAGATAATGCCATAGATAGTCTAATGGCAGAGGCAGACGAGCTACCTCTTGCGCTGCGCCGTATATTATTGGGGGCGAGATATGCATGCAATGTCGCCCAAAGCCGAAAACATCCAGCCTATCAGTGGATATTCTCGGGGACATCAAGGCCATGTCAAAGGGCCCCTAATCAACGTGGTTTACCGTTCTCCACTCGCATAGCCTCTACCCTCCGTAACTGTAATATTAGGCCGGGTAGAGTGGCACGTACTATTACGCCTAGCACTCCCCCTTGACAAGTTGTCCCAGTGCAAATAGACGTGACTTTGTCCTGTTCAAAAGAGGGCATGTAAACCCGGATGAACCCCGCACATTGGCATTAGAAAAAATACATGAATATCACGACTTTTCCCGGATCTACACAGACAGTTCCAAGTCCGTCTCTGGTGTAATTGTATGCTATTCTGCAAGCCCTCTATTTTATACAGGAAGACCGGTCCACAAAGCACATGATTTTCACAGACTCCCTGAGCAGTCCCCTAGCAATGAAAGCCTTCAGCCAGGATAACAGACTTGTCCGCATGATTACAGAATCGTTAAATCATTACATGACATCGACAGAGATATAGTGTTCTGCTGGATTCCCAGCCATGTACTCGCTGGAAATAAAGCCGCTGAAATCACTGCCAAACACGCTATCAGCAACGGCCGTGAGGTTCACTTACAGCTCCCTCCAAAAGACCTATATCCACTATTAGGGATGCACCGGATAGTGAATTCTGATATCCGGCCGAATAGTATATCCGGCCAGATCGTGAGTAATATCCGGCCGGGATAATCCGGCCGGATACTGAACCTTTTAGGTTCCCACCATTCCACCTTTTTTCCTCAAGTGTATGCATTAAAAATGCAGGTGATTGCAGGCCCCCAAAACCCCTCTTCATTAAGCAAGCAAGCAATGGCATGCTTTATCCCAAACTGGCGGATCCAGGGGGGCAAAATGGGCATTTGCCCCCAAACGAAAATGGTGCGGGGAAAACCACGTTTTCGCCCCCCCCAAACGGCGGCAAACTGAAATTTTTGCCGCATTACAGACAGGCCAACATCGCTCCCCCCCCGCCCCCCGTGGACACGACAAATACCACACCAACAATTACTTCCCTCCCCCGCCGGGCCGACCCACCCCCAACCCGGTCGACGACAAACACCATGCAACATCGTCCTCTCTCTCTCTCCCCCCCCCCCCAGATCGACGACACAACACCACGCCAACATCGCTCCCTACACCCCCTCCCCCCCTCGGTCGACAAGTGCTGGTTAATTTTGCCCCCAAAAAAAAAACTGGAGCGCCCCAGGTCCCAAACCTCAGCTCAGTATAGAGGATTTGTATTTGCCGGCGCTTGGCATTTCGCTCACATCCGAAGTCCGTCGGAGCGGGACGCCGGGGATGGAGGCGCCAGGGAAACATTTTGCACGCGCGCGCATAGCTTTTTAACAAAATTTGCTGGTCTGCTGCGGCATTCGCGTTGGCATTCATTCACCTGGAACGCCAGGCGTCAGGGGCGTCCCTCTTCACAATTGTTTCAGGTTTAATCTTCTACGTAGTTGGCCTGTGGCTTAGGTGGCATGGCGGGGCACTCGCGTTCCTCATTCGTTTGGGCTATATTCAAACTGTGCGACGACAGCGATACCTATGCAGAATGCAAAATCTGCAAAAGACTGATCAAGAGAGGCCACGAAAGCGCGGGACAGAAAACCTTCAGCACGACTCCGCTCCACAATCACGCGAAAATGAAACATCCGGACGAGTACGAAACGGCCAAGCAAGCGAATCGCGGCTGTTTTGCGTCTGTCTCAACCTTTGGAGAGGAAGGTACGCCAAAAGATCGGAAGATTTCCGCTATTAAGAAGCAGCTATCGATCCAAGAATCATTTGAGTCAAGGAAGATCTGGGACATTAACGACAGCCGCGCCAAGGACATCAACAGGGCCGTGATGATAATGATGGCCGTGGACAACCAGCCGTTCTCAATCGTAGAAGACGACGGCTTCATCGACCTCGTCGCCAAACTTCAGCCGCGGTATCTCCTGCCCAGCCGGCGCTACTTTTCCGACGCCATGCTGCCGAGGCTGTACGACGAAGTGAAGGGCGAGGTTCTGTCTGAGCTAGAGAGCTGTGACGGCAGCTACGTCTCCTTCACGTCCGACATCTGGACATGCTCATCGTCGCAGGAAACGTTCGTCAGCCTTTCTGGCCACTGGATCAAGAGCAATTTCCAGCGTCGAGACGTCGTCCTGAAAGCGGCCCACTTTCCGGCATCACACAGTGGCATCAACATCTCGGAGATGCTGACGAAGATGTGGGACGAGTGGAACCTAGTCAGAAGTCGGCGGCATCTACTGATCCGTGACGGGGCCTCCAACATGACTCTGGGTTGCGAGCTGGCCGATATTCCGGCCGTCCACTGCACTATCCACCGTCTTCAGTTGGTGGTTAGCGACGCCATCCGGTCGCAGCCGGCTGTGAACGCGCTCCTGACCAAGTGTCGGAGGCTGGTGACTCACTTCGGCCACTCGTCAGTGGCCTGCACTACCCTCAAGGAGCTCCAGCGAGCTGAAGGCCTGCAACCGCGACTTCTGGTGCAGGACGTTCCGACGCGGTGGAACAGCTCGTACTTGATGGTGCAGAGACTGGTGGAGCTGAAGCGGCCAGTTCTTCTCTACCTGGCAGACCACGAAGATCTGCCGCAGATGACTGCGAGCGATTGGCAGCTGTGCGGAAGCCTCCTGCACGTGCTGAAACCATTCTTCGATCTCACGAAGGAGATGAGCTCGGACAACGCCACGTTGTCCAGCGTCATTCCCAACATCACCTGCCTGGAGCTATACCTGACAAGGATTGATCAGAAGGCGGCCGGCGCCCAGAAACTACGCGAGTCACTGCTACAAGCGCTGCGCCTCCGCTTCCTAACCACAGCTGACAGCTCCAAAGCGATGAATATCCTTCTGGAGAAACACTATGTGACTGCCACAGCGATCGACCCCAGATACAAGCTCAACTTCTTCAAGAAGTCTGAAGAAAAGGACAACGCCAAGACGCTGCTCCTCAGCGAGGTTCTTCAGCTGCTGGGGGCGCAGGACGAAGAAGTTGCTGCCACTGACAGCAAATGCGCCGACAGCCCCGCGTCTAGCACAGGGTCAAGTGGTGAGGAAGACCTATTCGGCAGCTGCTTCACACAGATGGTGAGCCAGGGCCAGGCACCAGCTGCGAAGCGACAACGCCGTGACGGCCAGGGTGACCTGAAGACTGCAGCGGAAGAAGTGCAGAACTTCTTCACGCTCCCCCTCTCACCTCGCGAGACGGACCCAGTCCAGTGGTGGGGCGAAACAGGGCGAGCAAGTTCGTTCCCTCGCCTGCGCGCTCTCTCGCGTAAACTCCTGTCCGCCCCGTCGTCCTCCGTGTTCTCCGAGAGAATGTTCTCGGAGTACGGAACAATCTTCGAGGACAGGAGGAGCAGGTTTCTGCCGCGCCGCGGGGAGCAGCTCCTGTTTCTTCACCACAATGTGAAGCATTTCTGAACCAGGTCGTGTTTTGATTGACGTCACTCAGTGTAACTCAGCGTCACAGCGTCACTGAATGCTGAGTACGCACTTACAATCTTCGAAGGGACAATAAAGATCATACGCTTGGTCGTTTTTATCGTCTGCTTGTTGTGTTAGGGGACACCCAAGTGGTGAACACTAACTGGAAATCGTTGCAAGCAATGGAAAATATCCGGTATCCGGCCGGATAGCAAGAAATATCCGGCCGGATAACGAATAGTTGAAAATTCGTGATATCCGGCCGGATAGTCTATCCGGTGCATCCCTATCCACTATATTGTCAAGTATATGGTCAGAATGGCAACGAGCCTGGAACTCGAAATGTAGTAATATCGCTTATAATACAGTTATGGGCGCAAAATGACCCTGGTAGTCGACGCGCCCCTAAACTCCAATTCATCACCATCATCTTGTGACCACTGGCTCTGATCACTCTTGTGACTACTTGCTTTGATGACTTGTTACCACTGGCTCTGATCTGACCACGGACTCTGATCACTGCTGTGACCACCAGGGTTGGAAAGGCAGACTGTTTCTGGATGCTTGGCATCCAGAATATAATCCTGTTTAACAAATTATCCTCTCATTTTTATCATTTGGAGGTTGAATGGTGATGTGTGACAATGAACGGCTCTGTGACAGAGTACTCAAGATTCATTAGAAAGTGCAGACTGAGCTTCTGATGTCACAGAGTTGTGGAAAAATATTACCTTCATATCCGCTTCTTCATGGTTTTCCTCCGCGTCCGGAATTACGAAGTGCAAATCCAACCCTGGCTGCTAGCTCTGATGACTGTTGTGATCATTGACTCTGATGACTGTTGCGACCACTGGTTTTGGTTACTTGTGATCATTGACTCTGATGGCTGTTGCGACCACCGGTTCTGATTACTGTTATGATCACTGACTCTGATGGCTTTTGCGACCACTGGTTCTGGTGACTTGTGATCACTGACTCTTGGTTCAGGTTACTGCTGCGATCACGGACTCCTGTCACTGCTGTGACGACCGGCTCTGATGTGATCACCGACTCTGATCTCACCATGGCCTGTGATCACTGCCCTGCCCATGAACCTTGGTAGTGATCAAGGTCAGCATGGTCAGAGTCTATGGCCCTGACCACTGGCTCATATTTCTGCGCTGACTACAGAGTCTGATCTCTGCGTTTACTGCTGACTCCGACCACTGGTAACTGCTGACTCTGCTCTCTGTTCTGACCGCCGACTGTGGTCCCTGTGACGACTGTTGACTCTCATCTCTGTGCTCCTAGTTGAATCTTAGCGTAGACTGATCGCTGTTCTGACGGCTGACTATGTTATTCGTGACCTCTGACGGTGACCTCCGCGCAGACGGCCACCACGCTCACCACCAACGACATCGTCATCAACAAGCTGACGCAGATCCTGTCGTACCTGCGCCAAGGGCGCACCGGCCGCCGGCTCAAGAAGCGCGACCGGCAGCGCGCCGCCGAGCAGAGGAGAGTGGCCGCTGAGGACATCTACGGCGAAGTCGGCGACTATGTGCCCGGCCCGGAACGCAAGGAGCGCGACCGTGAAGCTGATAAGGCCAGGTGAGGAACGACCGGATCGGCTGGTGCGTGGGAAAACTGAGTGTGACTCACGGTTGCATGCGAGCGGTGTTCGGACAATGCGTGGGTGGTTACATAATGGGCTGTGGTGGATCCAGGGCGGGGGAGTGAAATGAATGAGATTAGATGGTAATGAAGGGGATGACGCAGATTGGTGTGGCGCGGCATGGACGGCCCAGACAATGCTGTGACGTGGCAGGTGCGACTCATAATTGGGCGATGCAGCAGCCAGTCAGGTGGGCGACGGTCGCGTCACAAGTGAATAAAGTAGCACAATTAGTGGCACACGCGGCGTAATTAGTTGCTACTCATGTGTCGGCTGGATTCATTTCTCTGCGAGGTACCTCCCGTTATGACATCATATTTTTCACACCTGACACATTGTCCCCTCTTGTGAGTAACAGAACGTCGCGACAAGATTTCCGTAACGGCATAAAGAGTTGCCCTTTGATCGCGGCATTACACTGTTATTAGCATGACCATGGTATGGTCTGGTCTAGGTGTGAACCCATGATCCAGCATGGCCGTGGTTTGACCCCACGTTTGTGACAGTCGTCAGGAGCCAGAAAAGGAGCGCCGGCCGCGGGGCTCCTATTTCGACCGCCCAGACGAGGAGCGACGCGAAAAGAAGGACCGCGGCCGCGACAAAGAGAAGGAGAAGGAGGAGCGTGCCGAGGAGGAGGAGGACAGGGCACGCGAACAGGCCGAGCGAGATAAGCACGATAAGGAGAAGTGAGTACTGCGGCATCTGGAATGTGTTTATTCATTGTTCCGTTATTTTGTCACGAAGCAGCGAAAGCCGGTGAGACGTTTTGTTGCGAGAGACGACTGACAATGGAAAGGCCCACTGTTTTGCCCTTGTCACTGAGCGTCACAGCAGCGCTATATAACAAACCCATGCGACTGTGGAGCCCTGGATGGGGCTAGATAACTGGCCCCTAGCTTTATCAGCTCTGAGACAGCACGAGTAGGTAATTGTTCTGCGCTCGTTGCTGCTGTGCTAAGGTTATTACCTCTCGGTATTTTACTGGACATTTCATAATGCTTAGCTTAAATTAAGCAAGCCTGTGCATGAAGGCTAGCACGTGTGTTCTTGTCCTGACTGGGTCCACTTTTAGGTGTCTTACTACTTATTGAACCAACAAGACGGTTACATATCCCATAATTAGATATCGTAGACCAACGGCTAAAGCTAAAGGTATCGCCACAACCGGATGGTCTATTTTCTTTTCTGCTGAGGAACCAAATCATTTTAATACATTTTTTTTGCTGCCTAATCCTCTAGCGCACTGTACGTTGCCTGGTGGTCAGCCTGATTTGTGTATACATAGGGGACTAATTTCAGACATGCGGGCCATTTTCAGCAAAGCGATTTTCATTTCGCTGGGCAAGTGCTGTAATCACTCGGAGCGGTTGTCATCACCATCACGACGCAGGCTGGTTTGTGCGCGTCCTGAAGTTTGTGGCGTGGCGCTCTGTGGGCTGCCGTTTGGAGGCACGGATGTGGTCAGTGGCTCCTCGGCCCCATCCCACACCTGTAACCATCTGCAGACATATATCAGCTGACTCCTTCATACCTCATACCAATGCGCCCTAGGGGACGAGTAGTCTAAGGGTAAGTTACCCGTCTCACAATCGAAAGATTGTGGGCTCGAGTCTCACCTGTCACTACTCTTCGCCCGCGACCAATCGGCGTGAGAGATTGGCGACGCTACATGACTCAACGGTCGATGTGTCGTAAAACCAACAACCACCACCACCAATGCGCCCTAAAGCCCTAATAACTAACTAACTACCTCATACCAAGAGAGAATGGCCCACTTCAGTCGCGTCCTACGCCGGCGTGACGTCGTCACTCGGCGCCGGTCTTCATCCCTCTCTCCTGTACACCCACGTCTATTGTGCGCTGATCTTGCCCAGCATCTGCTCCTTGCTGCTAGCACCTGCATCTTTCTCCCTCTATGTTCGTCTCTCCCCCTCTCCCTCCAAACCTCGCTTCGATCGTGGTGTCCCCCAGTCTACCCTTGGGCGCAGCGTCAATGAGGTGCCAACTCCTCCATCCTCGATCGTGGTGTCCCCCAGTCTACCCTTGGGCGCAGCGTCAATGAGGTGCCAACTCCTCCATCCTCGATCGTGGTGTCCCCCAGTCTACCCTTGGGCGCAGCGTCAATGAGGTGCCAACTCCTCCATCCTCGATCGTGGTGTCCCCCAGTCTACCCTTGGGCGCAGCGTCAATGAGGTGCCAACTCCTCCATCCTTCTCAAGCACAATCTACTTTTCTCTTCTTTTTTTTTTTGCTAAACCGAGCCAACAGACTGCTGTGTTTCAACATCCTCAGTCTCAGTCCCGGCACCTGCTCTGAGACGAAGTGGCGTGCCGCTTGACAATAGGGCATACATGTTCTACCCACTCCTACTTACGTGGTAATGACATACCATGCTGCCGGAAATGCCACGCCCGCCTATTTGTGCGTCATATCATGCTCTCCTGCTCCGGTTATGACGAGCAGCACGGACGTCATTTTTGGCGTGTGCAGTCGCTGTCACTCAGAGAGGCACACCTACTTGGCACAACTCAAGTATTGCCCAATCTGGGCGACTTTTTTATTTGCTCTCCGAGGTATCGTTTTTTGTGTAACATATACACTGTTCGGAATAGTTTGGATGCTGCCATAACATAAAGCAGCCTGTGTATTGTTCGTTAGGATTATTTTACTATGCTGCAGGTTTTTCTAGGACATGCAATTTGTTGACGTACAAATAACTAATATTGTTATGAGCGCTATATGACCGATGACGCCAGTGCGCCCTAAAGCGAAAATAACTAGCTAACTGCAAACCGCTCTGTATATCACCCGGCCCCTCCCCCTCCCGTAGTGCCGTTATTATTTCCTCAGACACGCTCATCCGTGGCTAACATATCGTAATCCAACACGTCATCAGCAGGGTTTGCAGTTTTTACCACCATCTGTTTTGCTGGTTTTTACCACTGGTAAAAACCGACATGTTAAAAACCGTTTGGCCTCTTTTTACCGGTAATGTTCCTGCAAATATTTTGCTTGGTCTGTTTTAGATATATAAGACATACTGTGTATATGTATAGTAGAGTACCACGTACCATACAACGTGTATAATACATAGAAATAGGCAAACATTGCAGCTGATTATGTCACAGGAAGTGTAAACATGGCACCATTTTTGCCTACGTTCCCCTTTTTCGGTGGAAACCCCAACCCTGGTCAGCGGCGTACCTTCATCTCCGTTTAGGACGTCCCTCCGTTGCCCGATCCGTATCGATCCATCGCTTCTGTGTTTGTTCTGCATTTGTTGCCATCCAGCCGCCATCATCCTCATTGCATGTGGTATATCATAATATAGAACAGCCGACTAGGATAGCTGTCGTAACGGTTTCCATATCCATAGGTACACAATTTTGGACGTCAAATGGTGTGTGGTCCCTAAGAAACAAATAACGTTTAAATTTACTTGCATAATTTGTGTACTTTACCACAAATAAATGTTTCTGCTCTTGTAAACTCTGCTACCTCGATTCACACCACCACAAAATAACCACCAAAACGGGGGGAGAGGGTTTCTATATGGCCATGATTGCCAAGGCGCCTTCAATCTCAATTAGCTAACTAGCTAGCCAGTTACCTAGACAGTTACCCAACTAGCTAGCTAACTAGCTAATTAACTGAAACAATATACATGTGCTGGCTGACTGTTTAATCCATCCCACTGCCTGTATCACTGACTGCTTGCTTCAAGTATGTGTGTGTGTGTGCGTGTGCGTGCGTGTGCGTGTGCGTGTGCGTGTGCGTGTGCGTGTGCGTGTGTGCTATATAAGTATCGGCTGACGTCTCTGGTATGTCGTAAGCAATACCCGTATCCCTGATTATGTTTAGGTGCCACTTCTTCACTCGTGGCTTTGTTCTTCGACAGGTTCGAGCGGGAAAAGGGCCGAGAGTCCAACTGGCTGAACGTGGATGCCGCTGCCGCCGCCGCTAAGAAGAAGTGAGATCCTTCACGGTGTGCAGCCACTTTCGGCGGCAGCCGAGTGGAATTGTGTGTGCCGGCTGTTAGTACCGGTTGGCTAAAAATATGGCTAAAATGCAGGGAAAAGATGGCAAGCCAGGTCCATTAAGCTTTGTATTATGTCTTTATTAAACTTTGTATGTTAGTTTTCCCCTCATCTAACGCAGTCCATCTTCAGTAGTGGAAATATCGAGGGATTCTGGCCAATAGTTACTCCTCATTGCTCATGGGATGTGCTAGTTTAGCCTCAGCCTTGCGGAACCATAATGCAGACCATCATGCTCAGTTTTAGCATGGTTGTGCGATGTAAGATGATTGTTTTAACCGTCACAGTGCGGCAGTTTCCCACACCTCGCAGTGCGGAGTTAGTTTGACCCACACTCGCTTCTGTTGCGGGAAAGATAGAACGATGCTGCAAGCGGCACAACATAGCTCTATCGTTGAACTTTCAGAGTCATTCAGGATATTTTCTCCTTACTCTTTTGGCTGACTCCCCGGTCAGGTTAAACATGCCAATATCGAGGTGCAATAGGTCAATGTCGAGGTGCACTCAGTCACCAGGTCGTCGCCGTCGTTGTGAGATTTTTGTCGTAAGGCAAGTTATTTTCTTGGTTCAGTATGGATAATATGCAAACTGAAGGCTTCGTGTAACACCATGACACCACAAGGGTCAACTTGAATGATTGTCAGTGTAAAGCACGGGGAAATATGTGATGAACTGCTGAAGTTGACAATTTTCGGGGCAGATTGTGTTCAGTAAAAGGTGATGGGTAACAAGAACATAAAACCGAATGTTGTCTCATTTTAAGGGTCGAAAAGCAACGATGTTTTCAAACATTCGTTCTCTCTAAAACTGTTGCCAAAAATTAGAATCTAAATAAAGACGTGATTGCTCACACCGGTGACGAAATCGACATGCAACATTATGCTTGAAGGCCGCGATATAGCCTCAGACAAACTTTCCGTCTCCGGGACGACCGCGATGCACGTGCTGGCGGGAAGTGTCTGGTCAAATCTCCAGAACCTGAGCTGATGCTGGCTTGAATTTTAGATCAATATTAAAGGACACAATTTACTATTAAGTATTCTTTGTTTTCAATGTATCAATGCGAGAGAAAAGTATGCGCGACACATTTTTCACGATCTAAATCTTGGTTTCATCGGATAACCTGGCCTGGGGTTACCTTGTGTATTTTTTCATTTTTCTTTCATCATTTATTTTAGCATCTAGCTCTTTAGCGTCTGGCATTTTGGGCGACAAGGCTGGCCCTTGAGAGACGGAACGTCGATCCGTCTGCCGCCGCCCGTTACCACCGAGAGCTGGGCGATAGAGCTAGCCTATGATAGGCTGGGCGCCGACCCGTCTGCCGCCGCCCGTTACCAGGGCTGAACGCTGCCGCTGAGACGGTCCGCCCCTGTTGCAGTAAGGACCTGGGCACGGCACTGAACGGGTACGCTGAGTGCTACCCGGGCCTGGAGGAGATGGCCGACGCCATTGACGACTCAGACGACGAGGCGGACTACTCGAAAATGGACATGGTGAGTGCCGGGCGGGTTTACTGACTGCTCCCCAGTTCGACCGTCGAGTGTTGATGGCCGCGCTCGATGTCTTGGAGTGTCGACACTGAGCAGCCGGCGGCCGGACTGGAGCGACAACAGCGACGACAACCGGCGAGCCCAACAGCGACGCGGCAGGAGTGCGACGGCGATCGAAACGTTAGACAACGTGGAAGTATTCTGCCTCTAAGTAGTCAATTGGCAATAATCTCTGGTTTCGACGGGATTTGCTGCGGCAGGGAAATTTCGTTTTACATGCTTTGCGTTGGGCTGCCAGGCTCCACACAATTTGAATAAATACGGAAGATGCTGAACATCATGGCAGTACGTCGTAGAAACCTGGTCTCTCGGATCACCCCTTAAGCCCCAGAGCATTAGCTGAGAGTCCTGCTTCAAGTCGTTCGAGGCGTGACGGCAGAGGGAGCGAGTCTACAGAGAGAGAGAGAGAGTCTACAGAGAGAGAGAGAGTCTACAGAGAGAGAGTGAGTCTACAGACAGAGAGAGAGTACAGAGAGAGAGAGAGAGAGACAGAGAGAGAGACAGAGAGAGAGAGAGAGAGAGAGAGAGAGAGAGAGAGAGAGAGAGAGAGAGAGAGAGAGAGAGAGAGACAGAGACAGAGACAGAGACAGAGACAGAGACAGAGACAGAGACAGAGACAGAGACAGAGACAGAGACAGAGACAGAGACAGAGACAGAGACAGAGACAGAGACAGAGACAGAGACAGAGACAGAGACAGAGACAGAGACAGAGACAGAGACAGAGACAGAGACAGAGAGAGAGAGAGAGCTGCTTAAAGTCGCAGCTCAGACGGCGAAATCTGAGAGTGAACGAAAATTCAGGTGCTTGCTTACGGTATGCTTTGTGGTCGGTGCAGCAAAGTGACGATTTTAGGATGGACAGTCCCTTCCCATGCACAAAAGGACACGAGCACGACAGCAACAATATAACCGGGCTGAGTGTTTCACCGGAGTTGACTGATGGTGTTCTGAACTGTTCGGCTGAGACAACTGGGGACGCGGTAGCTCAGTTGGTAGAGCGTCGGACTCTTGGCCGCAAGATTGTGGGTTCGAATCTCACAACCAACGGCATTTACCGAGTCCACCTGCGACCAATCGGCGTGAGTGGTTGGCGACGCTATATGACGTAGCGGTTGAGTGCGTCGTAAAAGAACCCAATGATCTTCTTCGGTTGAGCCAACTGAGTTGTGGCTCCCCAGGTAATATTTATTTGAACCGTTTTTCTTCATAGTCGATCATACCGTTATCGTGAACAAAATTACTGTTGAACCCTATCCACCTTTTCTGCCTGTTTTATTTTTCCGCTGGACCAAGTCATATCGCAGTGTGCCACTGGACAAGTTTCACATAATGGGTTTTTGGTTGCCCAAAAAAAACGGTAGTAATATTTCGTGGACAAAACTGAAATATTTTTATCATAGAAGCATTTACAGCATAATTTAATAATTGAACTTGCCATCTATTAAAAACCTTCTCGTAGCAATGACGTCACATATGTGGGGCCTCTAAGCGGCCGAGCCCAAAACGCACAGGGAACCATACGTTGGATTATTCCATGCAAGGGTTTTCAACCGACTCGCGTCATGGATACCAAAACGAGGACTTGTGATACTGAAATGTTAACAATGTTTACGAAAATATAATGCTTGGAAGGGTAGGTAATCTATTATGGTGGTAATACAGCAACTAAATTTTTTGTTTCAAATCCGGCGCAATGCGGTGCGTACAGATGTCATAGCATATCTTCAAGCAGTATTGTGATGGAACAGAGTGGGTAAGATGCCTGCTCCAATTACTGCAATATATTGATGATGTCCATGGAGATATTGCAAAAAGGGACTGCTATCAAATGACAAATTGCAGGGATTATTGGCTATACTCTATGGATTTTAGACATGTTACACATGTTTTCAGGCTGATCTTTACATGGAATACCATGCATGTTGTGAAATTTTAATTAGCTTCCTTGCAGGAAGATATGCATTGTGCATGTGTAGCAGTTCATGGAATCAATTATCAATAGGTGTAGGCATACATGATCAGCTAGCTACCTGCAGGTGTAGGCTGACATGATCAATAATATATAGGTAGGTGTAGAGCAACATAATCGGTGATCAGCAGGTGTAGACCAATGTCATCCAACATCTCTAAGCAGCATTTTGGTGATGCAAAGTGAGTAAGGTGCCCTCTGCAACTGCTGCCATATTTTATGATATTCATGGAGATAATACAAAAAGGGATGACTATCAAATAGATAATTGAAGTGATTCAGTGCCTAGAACTGTGATGGAGGGCAAGGATTGCTGGCTTAATTTTTGCATGGAATGCCGGGCATATTGTGGAATTTCACTCCGCTTGAGAAAAGCATTACAAGTATACTACTGCTGGGGTTTCTGCAGTTTTCTGTGCAAAATGTAATGGCAGTCTGGCATTATTGTGCTTTAGGGTATTCACGAGACAAATTTTGCGTGCACTTTACCTGCATGAAGCAAAGTGGTTAGGTTTGGCTATGTCAGGTTTGGTTGGGTTTTTTATCTTGGAAATTATGTTTTTCCTTCATTTTTTACAATTTTTTTTTCTTGAAGAAAGGTTGGGCCATTTTACATTAAGTTTCGTTTTTGAAGTGAAATATTTTAGACCAAAAATTGCTGGAATTTTGTGCTTTTTTATTATTTTTGCATGGAAGGTAAGGGTATGCTACACTTTTTCTTGCATTATTTGTCTGCTATAGTACCCATCTCCAAGCCCATTTTATGGTGTTATTTTGCCAGCCAACTGAAAAGTATGGATTTGCAGAGAAAACGAGTGGCCACATCATGTTGACCACTGTCATGAACATTGTGCTGGAAAAATAAATTTCAAAATTCACCTTAAAGCACAAATTTGCCAAATGTCTTCCCATCTTCAGCATGCTGCAGTCAGCTAGAAAATGTCAATTATCTTCACTTAATGCTAATATGAAAGGGTTGTGGACATCCATCATTCCAACAAGATAGATACTAACAAGTCACAGTTCCCATCTTTGCATTTAGAAAAACCTATACTTTTATTTTGTGGGAGTTTTCACAAAAATCGAAGATATAATCACCGTTTTCCAGCTAAATCTTGACATGAAAACCTCAATGTTAACACTTCTGAGGAAGGTACTCTGGTTCCAGCCTCCCCTACCCCCCTCATCCTCAGGCATGCCCACGCCTATCAATGGGCGCTGTAAAACCAATGCAGTTCATGCGCCCTAACCCCTAATAACCAACCAACCCACGCCTATCAAAATACTCGTACCCCTGTCTACCAGTGGTACATATGCATATAAATGTTCGTCGCATTAAGTGGGGCCACCGGCAGAGATCAGCGGACTGTCTCGGGGTGCAGAATCGCTCGACAACGTCATCTTCTCGGCCGTCGGGAGGCCGATGAATATCGCTTCTGGCTTACTTGGAGTTTCATTTGTATACCTTGGCACAAATAAGAATAATAGCGTCGTTTTCTACGATACATTTGCCCATGATGATTGGATGTGATCCAAGATAAAACTGTCGCGATTATTACGAACTGGGAGCGTCCAAAATGTACGATATAAAGAACGGCAGTCAAGCATCGCTGAACTCTATAGATGCATAGCATATGTGATATGCTATGCATGTCACATATATTTTGACCAATCACAAAGCGAGGCATCCTGAGCCGCTTCTTTGAATTATTTAAATAATTTAAGGATTTTATAACAAAACTAATGAATCATCGTCTTTAAAATTAAAAATCACTGGTGAAACTTGAAAAAGAATACCATCTGTCCCGACATGAGACTTGTCCATTGCGCACTGACGTGTGGTCTGTATCTGTTCATGTGCCATACGGTGCGTTCCATGATAGATCGGCCAATAATTTTCAAATTTTACACCCACTAAAATTTGTAGTGGAACCAAAATTAGTCTGCAGGGTAGTATTGTGCTCTGAACACGCCTGAACAAGTTTTAGCTCGATCTGACTGACGGTTTCGGAGTTATAGCCTGCGGAAGTTTTTTTAGGTCGCACAAGAATGGTATCTTTGGCGATAGATATCTCATCGATAATGAAGAGAAAGTGTGACATATTATGCATTTTTCAGATAACAAATTATCAAAGAAAACACATCCGTGATAAAGTATCAACATTTCTCACGTTTGACCTCCTGACCCTATGACCTCGTGACCTCGCGACCTTCTGTAACCCCTAGCCCATTCAATTTGATAAATTTGATGACAGAAATACAAACGGGCATGATTTATCTGCCATATAAAACAAAATGCGTTTTGCTTTTAAATATCCCATATACGCGTCCGTTCTCCATGGTTTCTATGATTTTCCGATTTTCGGAACGAACGCATTTCGAGTAAGTTGTCTCCCATTGTAAAACTACGGGGATCGAACAATGAGATAAAGAAGGATGATATAAAACGTTTGCTTAACAAGAAAAAAGCATTTAAAACTCATTGATGCAAGTCTTATAGTTGGCCTTAATAAGCTTCACAAAGTTCAAGGTCACCAATTACCGATAGGTTGGTTATTGGAGTTTATGGGCATATCGACTGCGTCGGTCATGTCATCATCATCGTCATGCCCATATCATAGTCAGTCAAACAATGGCATATGCAAGATGGTCAGTCGACGAGACAACTGCATGTGAAGGGGTCGATGTACGTGTGACATGCCGTGCTACGATCCTCACTTTGTCAGGTGTAAAAGGTCAGAAGGTATTACCGATAGGTCATCCCTAGGCTTATCTACGCGTGGCGGCGTAATTTTACTTCGGAATATCTGGTGGTCTGGTAATGGAAATATCTGACCATGCTGACCTGACAACAAGAAGTACAATTATGCCTTCATTCTACCTTTAGGTATCATTTGCATCGACGTGCAGTCGAATCCCTATCACAATGCAAGCACACGCGTTTTTGTCACGGTATGCATAGCGTGTCCCGGAAAACATGAACATTTTCGCAAGCTTCCTGCGTTTCATGGTTCACGTTTTGGGCACTCCCTGCGTATTGCACATTATTGCACATTACGGCACTGCACTAAGCAGTGCACAATCGAACAACGATGGGTAGAACAACGAAATAAACATCAGATGATGAGAACTTGTTTTTCCAACTTACACATGTGTAGGTCTCCAATGCAGCTCTTGTAGCTTCCTTAACAAGGGTTGAACATCTATGATCACCATAGTGTCGTAGCTTATTTCCGTGTAGCGGCGTAATTTTGCTTCAGAACATCTGGTGGTTACTTACAACACGTACTGTAGGCCATCAAACATGGCAACGATGCAGTATGGCCATATTCAACCATGCTAACACCGCAACAAGGAGTCCAATTATGCTCTATTTCCACCTGCAGAGCATCATTTATATGGCCGTGCGGTCGAACACCTATTGCAAGCTACTCTTTGCTGGCACAGCGCACGTAGGCTGTGCCTGGAAACATCATTTTCACAACCTTCATGTGACTTCATTATTCACGTTCTTGAGACACTGCGCATGTGGACATTCCGCATGGGACACTGCTGCACAATGGTACATATGTTAGGAAAATTAAAGCAGATCGAACGGCGTCGATTTGGCTTTGATAACCAAATCGTTACAAACGGCGTCCATTTCGAAGTTCGCTGAAGCAGAATTTTTGGGGTGAACATAGAATCTGGGGCCGTGGGCACTTTAGGAATTGTCGAAATATTCTCGAATATCACGAGAAAAAAAATGTGCGTTGTATTTTTGCGCGATGGTTGAAATGGGACGTTTTCAGGCTGTTTTCTGTAATTTCTGGTCACTGGAACGCCTAGTAGGGCATCAAATCTGGTAATAAATGCGGGGAAAACAACTTGGATTTCTGGAAATGGCTTTTTAGGATAGGAAACATCAATTGACAGATGATTGTAAGGTGGCATCTGAAACAACTCGTCCTGGCGCATCGCTTTCGTCCAGGATATGTTTTTTTTTGTATCTGTATAAGTTTCTGATCGTGTTAATTTTGAAATTGCATGTACTTTCATACATTTGTAGAGCTTTGAATATGACATATTTCAAGGGATTTTTCAACAGGTAGAGATAGCCAGCAGCCAACGGAACGTATTTTCCTTGATGGAAAGTCAATTTTGATTTCAAACATTTCTGCAACATGAATTTCACATATTCGTCGATTTTGACATGTTTTGTTATTCTAAGCTTGCCAGAGTTCTGAATTTTGTGTGCATCAAGTTTCCCTTCGGTGTATCCTTTTCATTCTTTTCATTTCTGACTCTGATTGTAAAAAAAAATCTGTAAAAATCGGAGACATTTAAAAAAAAATGGTTTGGAAACTTTGAAATTAACAATTTCACACGCAAAGCCACACCTGCGAATGCTAGGATGCTCACGTTTTCTATGGGGCTTACCGATACTTCAGCAACATGTTTTGTTATTCGCATTGTATGGCGACGATAGGACTATCACAATTGCTTGTAGCGTTTGCGTACGTCGAAAAAAAAAATATATGTATGTATAGATTTTATGTATATGTATATGTATGTATGTATGTCGTGGAACGCACCGTGCGCCAAATGAATGACCCGCGTTGACTTGACCCGTTCTTGTACAGCAGGTACAAGTTTGTGATGTCTCTAGTGAAAAGAACCGCTGATAATTTGTTGCTAATGAATAAGGCACAGGTCGGGTCCCAAGTCTTCCTTACTTCAACTTGCGGAAGGCCGGCCCAGCCGTAGTTCTGAGAGGCTTGCAAGTTTGCAACGTCGTGCACTAGAATCATGGAATAAGTACGAATGTATAATATCATTTTCTAAGGGTTGTGCATTTTAATTTACGAGATCCTGGTGTGTCTACTTTACCCTACACCATCTTATATCGAGTCACATTTTCGTGTTCAAACATTTGTATCCATTTTTTTACGTTCATGAAAGTTCATGAAAGTGCATGAAAATTAACTTATGCATTTAATATATATCACATAGTTTTCAACATGACATCAAGCTTTTGTTTTCTGTCTGTTATCGCTGCTCAATTCATGTAGGCACCTAAACCAAATCTGAGGCTCCAGCTTCAGCCAATAATACCTCAGACATCAATGCGTTGGACCCGCCATAAGTTCCTGCACCGAAAGAAGAACCAACTTTTACTAGTTTTTAGTTTTTTTTACTACTTTTACTAGTTTACTTTTACTAGTTTTTTACTACTAGATTATTAGTTTTTTACTTGATGCGTTTGACGTATGATATCGCTCGAAACGCAAATGCTCTGTTTGCAGCAGCAATAAGCTCAATGCTAACACAAGTGACTTGAATGCTGAGGTGGCCGATACAAAGGCATTCGCTCAAGCTGTCGGCACTTCACTTCACAGCTCGATATATCATCAACGATATTTATGTTTACTACACCACCTCCACCACCTTGACTACGCCACATCCATCAGATGTTCGCTTTGGAAAATAAAGATAAAGAGCAGCTAATCATACTGATGGGGCAGCCTCAACATAGGAGAGAAGAGTACCACAATTCCGTTTATTGGAATCGATATTGGCGAAGAACCTAACGAACTGAATGCACCGAACAGCAGCTAAAAAGCTTTCCAGGTCTAAAGTAGTACAGCTTACCAGAAATCAGACGCGAGCCACCCTACAAGGCGTTTTCCTGGCGTTGTCATATTTGAAATAGATTGACAGCAGAGAAGCAACAGTTACGTTCCTCGGGAACTGAAAAGGAATTAAGTCTGATGGTCTGCCGAGCCGCTGCCAATGCCTACTGTTCAAACTCCAGCAAGCTAGGGTACAGCCGCTTTGTACCAACTACTATTAAGACTATTCTCATGTTGTATAAATCATTTAGCGCTCTGGCGAGCAACATATTATTTCATCAAAATCACACGATGACCTTACCTCGATGATTATAAAAATAGTCGAAAGTTACTTAGATGGTGTATATTCGGGTACAACCCTTCGTCAAACCACACAAATAAGCAATTCCAACTAACGGTCGAATTCTGACTGCCATATTTTATTATCTATGTCGATGTGCCTTGCTAGGCATAGGCTTTTTGATTCCGGAGACGCCTTCAATACGTACAAGACAAGACATACATTTCTGCACATTTGCATACATTGTTCACACACGGCGGGGCCTACTGTAAAAATATTTATCGAAAGCACTAAAGTTAACTAAAGTAAACTAGTAATTTGGTGGGGTGGCTCCTTTCATGCCTATCGCATCTATCTGCTTTTTTGGTAAACACCCTGCATTGCTGCACCAGGACTGAGAAGAAGAAAAAACAATCCCGAAGCTACTACAATCGACACAAGCACATCTCGTTCGTGGAACATAGCATACTTGACATGCACGTTATACATACACTGTTGATACATGCCTAACGACTAATTGTATCACAATATCGGCCAAGAGGTTGTGTTCGAGTTTAGGTCAGGTTTATGTTCCTTAGTGAGTAATGACTCAGCGATCTTCCGATCCACATGGTCTTTCGCTTTGAATAGTATCCGAAGGTCCAAGGGATGTATGGTGATCCTGTGTGTGGGCGTCTCTGAAGTGGTCTCAAAAAGGGGTGTCGGCTGTTTGATTTAACATGTCCCGAATGTGTTCGTTGAATCTGAGTCGGACTGGGCGTTTTGTTTACCCTATGTATGTAGTCCGACACAGCTTGCAAAACATTTTGTATACTACGTTTTTTGGGTGCAGTCTCCGTTGAAACCTGACCTACAGGTGTGTCAACGCAGTCCTCCTGGGCACCTAGGCTTAGTGAAAGCTGAATGAATCAAAGAAGTGCGCAATTTGCTATCGTTTTTCCAAGCTATTTTCGCTTTTAGGCCAGACTTTCTCACTATTTCCTTTACTTTACAAAGTATGTTTTCATCGATGTAGGGCAGAGTTAAAAAGCCATCATCTTGATCATGCCATGTGCGTTGTTGCCTGGAAATGCTAGTGTGCTGGCGGTTTTTTCTTTCTTTCACTTCCCGCAAAAGCCTAGACAGTAATTTTCTGGGGTAACCATTGTCCAAAAGTAAAGTCCAGATTTTGTCCATGCTCCGTGTTTCTTTCTCTGAATTGGAAGAGTTGTTAATGGCCCTGTGGAAGCTGTTCCTAGCAATGTTATGCTTGGTAGAGGTGGGATGTGCAGAGGTGTAATGTAAAATGATGCCAGAGTTGGTCGGTTTGATGTAAAGTTCGAACTCTAATTTAGTGCGCCCTTCAGCATTTTCGACGTTGACCAAAGTATCTAGGAAGGGTACGCCGGCGCCACCCCCTGAGTGCTCCATAGTGAACTTGATGTTCGGCTGTTGTGAATTCAGAATTTCTAGGAATCCTACTAGGGCCTGCTCTCCGTGTGTCCATAGTCCTGCGTAGTCATCAATGTATCTAAATAGGAACTTGGGCTTTTCTGCGACATTGTCCAAAACATTTTGCTCCAGCCTGTCCAAAAAAATGATAGCTGGTGCAGGTGCACACGGGTTTCCCATTGCTAATCCTTGTTTTTGTCTGTAGAAGCCGTCACCGAAAGAGAAAACGTTGTCATTAAGACACTGTGTAAGTAGGGTGCATACGTCGTCTATTGTTAAGCCAAAAGTAGTTACGTCCCGGATGTAATCTTGGAGTTTCTCACGTACGGCATCCTATGGCTTCAGATATCGGAATACTGCCGTACAGATTTACAACGTCTATGCTGAAAAATATCGCATTATCCGGAATGCCCTCAGAATTCATGTGACTGGAAGTACGTTTGACAAAATCATTGGTATCCCACAGATGAGTCGGCACAAACCTTAGTAATTGATGTAGGATTTTGTCAAGCAAACTGGAAGTTTTTTATGTTGGACCGCCACATGCTGAGATCACTGGTGGTGTTGTGGTTGGCCGTAGAAAACAGGTGTTCTGCTATGCATAGGGGTGAGTTCTTTGATTTTTTTCTTCCGTTAGTTTGCCCTTCGCCACTGCTTTAATGGTTCTTTTTGTTTTAGCTTCTACCCTCGGTTCCGGGTCCTTGGATAGTCTCTTATAATTATCGTCATTATTCAGGACACATTTGACCTTGCTTACATACTCAGTTTTATCCAGAACAACAAAACCTTTACATTTGTTGCTTTGCTTCACGACAATGGCGTCATTAGTCTTCAAGCTATAAAGTGAATAGTTTTCAAGCTATTATCATGTTCTATCACTGTGGCTATTACATGCTATAATTATTATCACTTGTTGAAGTGGAGCTAATCTTGTCACGCAGACATGTATCCAATCACCGTCTGCCGTGGCTCTGGGACGCAGGGTGTGGCTGGCTCTGCGTCAACTCTGCGCGTTTCCAGGGTAACAAGAAAGGCCCAATCGGCCGGTGGGACTTCGACACCCAAGAGGAGTACAGCAACTACATGAACCAAAAGGAGGCGCTGCCGAAGGCCGCCTTCCAGTATGGCGTGAAAATGGCCGACGGACGCAAGACGCGCCGGCTGCCCAAGGAGAAAAACGAGAAGGCCGAACTGGATCGGGAGTGGCAGAAAATATCGGCCATCATCGCCAAGCGCAAATCCGGAGGCGAGGACGGGTGAGTGGGTGGTATTTGTGGCTGACTACCATCCCGCTATCCCGGCGTCGGCGGTCCAGTTCTTTGCTGGTATAGTGGAGATCCACACCGGGAATCACTGGACCGTGTTAAGCCGCGATTCTCTATTTGCATTTCTTACCATGGGGCTGTGTAATGGTAGGCGCGGTTGTGATCTGTGTGTTTGAGGTGGTATTGTAGGACAGCCCCAGAATGGCGGTGGCGCCGTATAACTAGTGCAGTTGATGCTTCCCAAAAGCTCAGAAGCTAACTAACTCAGAACGGCGGCCACATGGATTTCTGGTGACCATTTGCGCCAGCTCTGTCCATACAACTGCTGATCGGTCATATTTGGTGCATGTGGAGTTCCAACTCCCAGGTGGTGGTAGAGCGTACCCACATATGTATTAAATGTTAGTGGTGTGGTATGTCGGTGAGTACTGCTCACCTACTGCTTCTAACCGGTCACATCCGCGTCGCGAGTCTGGCCTCAGGAGCGCGTCGCTGGCGCCGGCTCAGCACTGTTCTCTATGCACGTGTGGTCGACGCTCATAATCAGTCTTGGCGAGTGGCGAAAACAGCGTCGGTCGGCCACGACGTTAGCACTCATCTGCATGTATGGAGGCCGGCGTCAGAGGGCCACGCCAGCACACAGTGCTTCGCGTGGAACCATGGTGCTCGGGTGGGTCAGACCGCGGCGTTTCGATACGATATTTTGGTGTTTCGAGCTGGTATCTTGGTGTTACGGGCACCGTCACCGGGGAGGGTAGCACGACCGTGCACGTGCACCGGTATGGAGCACTCGTGTGTTGGTGCACCATACCACTTCACACTTGACACCTGAGGAGACCCTGGGCAGCATTGCGTTGCGTTGCGTAGCGTAGCGCAGGACTGAATAAGCACTCATTATTTTTGGGGCCGGTTATGCGTTTCAATGATGATCTTGTGTTAGGTGTTGGTGCTATCGGCGTTTAGCTTTCACTAGGTTCAGTCATCCTGTGGAATGGTCATGTTAATGTGATTATTAGTTCAATTGTTGTCATGAATTACTGGGACACTCGTGTTGTGCGTAATCAGGGCATTTTAGAAGTGACGAGATAGTGGCAGTTGGGAACCGTTTCCTCTAGGCATCGTCTGCAATTTTGGGTTGGCTGCAAGAACACGTTTAATATGTTTCCACTGGACGGACAAGTGCTCCAGAAATATGTTCCAAAATGAAGTATGTTGTTAGTTTAACTGATATTGCCCCTGGACATTGGGAAATTGTCTGCTCACTAGATGGGTCAATTCCCCTCCAGTTGGCATGTTATTCGAATCCCTGGTTGGCTGGCACCAGAATTATGATCCCTACGTGACATGCTTGTATCCTCGATATGCAGGTGGGTGTTGCCTTCTGGTCACTGGTGTGGTGGGCATGAGTATTTGCCTCATTGTATTGATAAGCTATAATAACGAAATGTGGGGTGAGCTAAGCCAAACCAAATGATCAAGTTAGATTAGGTGGGCACGCCCCATGCAGTTGAACGTCCTGAATTGGCCTGTGACGCACATGTCCCAACGGGCGCAAAATGACGCTGGATGTCGACGCGCCCCTAAACCCCAATCCACCACCACCACGCACATGTCCCGAACGTCGCGTATTGGCCTGTGACGCACATGTCCCGAACGTCGCGTATTGGCCTGTGACGCACATGTCCCGAACGTCGCGTATTGGCCTGTGACGCACATGTCCCGAACGTCGCGTGTTGGCCTGTGACGCACATGTCCCGAACGTCGCGTAATGGCCTGTGACGCACATGTCCCGAACGTCGCGTGTTGGCCTGTGACGCACATGTCCCGAACGTCGCGTATTGGCCTGTGACGCACATGTCCCGAACGTCGCGTATTGGCCTGTGACGCACATGTCCCGAACGTCGCGTGTTGGCCTGTGACGCACATGTCCCGAACGTCGCGTGTTGGCCTGTGACGCACATGTCCCAACGGGCGCAAAATGACGCTGGATGTCGACGCGCCCCTAAACCCCAATCACACCCACGCACCACGCACATGTCCCGAACGTCGCGTATTGGCCTGTGACGCACATGTCCCGAACGTCGCGTATTGGCCTGTGACGCACATGTCCCGAACGTCGCGTATTGGCCTGTGACGCACATGTCCCGAACGTCGCGTGTTGGCCTGTGACGCACATGTCCCGAACGTCGCGTATTGGCCTGTGACGCACATGTCCCGAACGTCGCGTATTGGCCTGTGACGCACATGTCCCGAACGTCGCGTGTTGGCCTGTGACGCACATGTCCCGAACGTCGCGTGTTGGCCTGTGACGCACATGTCCCAACGGGCGCAAAATGACGCTGGATGTCGACGCGCCCCTAAACCCCAATCCACCACCACCACGCACATGTCCCGAACGTCGCGTATTGGCCTGTGACGCACATGTCCCGAACGTCGCGTATTGGCCTGTGACGCACATGTCCCGAACGTCGCGTGTTGGCCTGTGACGCACATGTCCCGAACGTCGCGTATTGGCCTGTGACGCACATGTCCCGAACGTCGCGTGTTGGCCTGTGACGCACATGTCCCGAACGTCGCGTGTTGGCCTGTGACGCACATGTCCCGAACGTCGCGTATTGGCCTGTGACGCACATGTCCCGAACGTCGCGTAATGGCATGCGACGCACATGTCTCGAATGTCACGTATTGAAGATGGTTGTCAACTGTTGGCATTCTCCACCGTTTGGTTTACGGACGTCCCGGAGTGGCGATGCTGCTGGTGCTCTGGTGCGTTTCTTTTTCCTCAGCTGGGGATGGATGGCGTTATGGCGCTATATCGCAGTTTCAGCCCCTCGTGCTTCGAACCCAACACGGGCGCTTGTATCACCATTAAAATGGTTATCCTGGTCTAATTTTGTGGAAAAGTCGCGTTATGTTTAGCCGGTGGTCGATGTTTAATGAGTTCGTTTTTCATCGCAGACCTATTTCATAATAGGAATGTGTCATGTTCTATTCAGACATGTCGACATGTTCTGGTCGGCGACCAATATTGTTCATGCTACCTGGGGAAGAATTTACATCTAAGCGATTCCCTCTTGACTAGATGATTTACGGGATGTTTATCAATTAGCTATGTTTGCTTTTGTACTCCGGGGGACGGAGATAGTGCACGATACGTGCGATACACGACGTACCACAACGCCCAATTGTCTTATCAGCAACCAGGCGCTTCTGGGCGCCCTGAAGCCCAAATATCCAGCCAGTTACTCCCGCCGGAGAGGCTGGTGGAGCTCGCCATCATGTATAAGCCTAATGTCCGCCAGTCCACCTGTTCACCTGTTCGCGTTTGCGTCAAGAGACGGGTGGGCACGGTCGGGGATTGGTGAACGTTGGGTCTGTGCATACTCTGCTGAATTATGTCCCTTTTTTTAATCATGTGCGTGGCAGCGGACAACTGCCAATATAATCGACCATTGTGGAATTTGTATTTCTTATGTATTGTGCATCATTGCTTTGGTAGAAAGTTGGGTGCAATTTATTTCACATTTCCATTAATAATAATCAGGAACATTTAGTTTGTGTGTTCTATGAACCCAAGCCATATGCTTTTCTTCTGCCCACGTCCTTTGGTTCCTCAAATGTGTATGTATGTGACGGAAATGGCACTATGCGTAGGTCTTTGCGGTGTTTTTTTTTTAGGGGGCGGGCGATGCGATTCATGATTACATTTCTCAAGTGGCTCATATCGCGGTCCATCGGCCCTTGAGATGTATGCCGAGTTCGAGTTTCACCTGCAATGCCTGTAGATGACGGGTGTAGCTACGTTTGCGCTGGTGCCGTTGTGGGACTGTGCCTGCCAGATGTCTAGATGGTACAAATCCAGAGCGGGGTTATGTTTTCAGCGGAGACAAGGTGAAGCGCATGAAGCCGGCCTGAAGGGGCTCCACGGGCTCCGGTCAGAAGATGAGTAAGTCCTTCCAGTGCGCTCGTCACACCAACATACCGCAGTGCATGTCAGTGCCGGCACTGACGCCACCAGATGGCTCGTCGCCACGAGACACCCGCCCCAGCTGCGCCGTGACGTCACTCAGTCTGGAGGTGATGTCACTCAGTCTGGAGGTGACGTCACCAGTTCATCGGCTCTGTCTTGGCAAGGATCACACCACGTGTGCGGCGACTTTTTTTTGCCGACCCTGCATCGGACTGTGTTCTGGTCAGCCGCGAGTTGGTTTGCCGGAGGGTGCGTTGGTCGGCTCTGTACCTGTATCCGGCCGCTGTACGTTTCCTGTGACGTCACGCTGACGTCACTGTCCACGGCCGGGCCGCTGTTGATTTCCTCGGGCCGCGTCCAGACATCGGAGCGGCCGTAGTACGGACGCGGGTGGGTGGAAGGGGGTGAGCCGGTGCGCCAACGCCGGCCAGGTTGTGCGCGTGATCATCCGAGTGCGCTCCTGAATCACGATATGCACTGTGCCGTGCCAGCATTGCTCCTGGATCACGATATGCACATGTACCGTGTCAGCATTGCTCCTGGATCACGATATGCACATGTGCCGTGCCATCATGCGTAATTACCTGCCGGCTGCGTGGAATGCACGCATGTATATGCTTGTGTATGCATGTGTGTATATATGTATGTATGCGCGATTGTGGTGCGTTCAAAACCTTATGTGTAAATATTCCTTGTGCTCCGAATAAAGGCTAACCCAAGGTGATCCGTGACTGAGTCTGTTCTCGGAGTTGATCCTACGGCTTTGACTGGAGGTAGCATCCATTATGCATGCGTCGGGTGTGGTTGGGGTCGCTCACTATTTGAAACACTTCGACACCAACACCGAATATGCACAATATGTATAACCGGCTTCGCGCTTTCTACGATTCTGTATCACAAACTGACCTTATTTATTTGGTACATACTATTCAGACTCAAAGTGCTACGAACATCATGCACTATTCTTTTTCACCATGTTCTCAATCTCTCTTCATTTCTGTCTTCTTCTCATCGCATTTCTTTCATTCCCTTCTTCAGTCTTGTACCAATTTTTGCGCAGCTAAATACAACTGACTATAAATTTATACGTTACATCGTTCCGTTCGAAGCATATCGGAAGTTGTGTGTTGAGCTGCGTTGTTCGTAGGAGGGCCAGGTGTGGCTTTCGATGCACCTTATCCTGCCCTGACATGAGGCAGGATCATGAAATCCCGCACTACTTTCTAACCGAACCTGTCCCGAAAAATTGAAGGATAAAGGATCATTGAATGAATATTGATCAATGAAATGGTACTATCATTCAATGTGCCAGGAGGATAACTTTTCGAGAGGCCATGGAGGTCTACAAATGTCATTCAAAGGTCACCTGCGCTGCCACAGTCAACATCAGCATACGTGTCAGTGTTCAGGCGCGTGCTCAGATCGCTGCTCACCTTATGACCCAGAGCATTGCACTACTGCCATGATTCGGAATGGGGCCAAGCGGCCGTGCCGCCACCGTCGACGCCATCAGAAGGTGCACCCGGAGAGTAGGTGATCGGTACAAGGTGTGCAGAACCATGAGGGGCGTCAGCTGCCTCTAGTCACACAACACACGGTGAGAGCGAGTGTCTGCTTGTCGAACGGACCAAGCGTTCCGCTAGGTCATCTGCAACATCGTCTACTTCTTTACCGTCTTCGTTATCCTTTGCTTCTCAACCCAACCGTTGTCTCCCATCCAGCACGCAAAACCCTGAAATCACCAATCCCACCCCTTTCCGCATCCCATTCCGAAGTCTTCTAGCCCTGCAACTCTAACATTCACCCTCCTTCCTTTCACAACCACCGTCGTTCCGCACACTCCAGTCATCTCAGGAGGAGGCAGTGCGAACTCCCGCCGCCCCCTGTCATCCCGGTGGTTCCTGATGTTCGAGGTCCGTCCCGGGGCTCTCGATATGGGGCCATCGGGTCAGGTAAGCCAAGATGGATAATGTGACCACGTCTAGCGCATGGCCTGGGGGACCTCCACGAGCAGATTGTTCGCCCGCGCATCATCGATACTTGAAACCCTTTTGGCCTTCCTGGCGAGGGCTTCAGGGGAGACGATTGGGCTACCTCCCGTTTCCCCTGCGGAGGGCCAGAAGTTGTTCCACCGCTGGTTTCCTACTGCAGGACACCATCGGGCATCTCCGTAGTCGATTTAGCCGCCGGGAGGTGGAAGCCCTAGAGTTCGTCCACGGGCGCATTCGGCATCCGCGGAGCCCAGAATCCAGCCTGGTGGATCCTAGTCATCTCTTTTAAGGTCTAGTCATAACTGATGCGACATTTTTACTTCGAATTTGGAACCGGGGTGCTCTCTAGCAGGGGCAATCTGTATGCATGGCCAGCCTTGCTACTTTTAACTTTTAAGGCATTTATATGGCCCTGACACCGCCTGCTTTACAATGGAACCGTTCATGTTTTAGAACTTGTGACCAGAACCTCAAGATGGTTTTAAATCGGCAGGGTATTGTCGCGGTGCGCATCCAAGAAACCCAGCTTTCGCCCGAGTCGAATGTATCATTAAGTAGGTACTCAGTGGTCGGTTTAAACGTGGTGACTGATGCTGTAGCACACGGTGTAGTATTATTTGCGGTCCATGACAGCGTCCCCATGAAGTAGCTGAATGCACGACTCTCCAGGTCATAGCTGCGCGTTTGCATTCTGGTCGCCGACCTGTCGTGGTATGCTCTGTATGCCCTTCTCATGTGATTGTGTTCCCCCAGTCGAACTCGGCTACTTGTTATCGGAACTGCTCACACAGGTTCTGCTATGGGGACGAGTGGTCTAGGGGTAAGATGCTCGTCTCGCAATCGAAAGATTGTGGGTTCGAATCTCACCTGTCGCTACTATTCGCCCGCGACCAATCGGCGTGAGAGATTGGCGACGCTATATGACTCAACGGTCGACGTGTCGTAAAAACCAATAACCAACCAACAGGTTCTGCTGTCGGGATATTTTAACGCCACCAAACGTGGGGGTGCGACATCAACACCCGGGTTGACATCTGGAGTCTGTCGTTCACGAGTTGCCATGCCTTTTAAGTACAAGAGCACGTGCACATTTTCCACTCCTTCATACCAGACCTTCACACTATATCTTAGCCTGGTCAGCCCACAGCTGGTCGAATGCTTGTGTGGACAGTGGACCCTGGTCTAGTATTCGGTCCTCGTCCTCAGGGTTGAAATTTAAAATACAAATACGAACTGGAACAAATTTCAGGGAAAAGCTGAAACTGCGTTCTGCTTCGAGCCAAGGAACTTGCCACTTTCAGTGGCGGAATTCATGGAACTCCTTTTGGAATGCGCAGCTGCATGTATCCCGAAGACTTTTCGATTTCCTCGCCGCACTTCTGCACCGTGATGGAAGGTGCAACGTCATCCGAGCTGGAAGACGCACATTTCGAACATTTAATCGTAGCCTTCAAATGGATAGAGTTCAGGCGAGCTGGGATTCTCGCCCGGCGCACTATACGAGAAGTGAAGCTTGCTTCATGGCGTGGATATCTGGGCTCACTGAATCGACTTTCGCCAACCTCCCTGGTTTGGTCCCGTGTCAAGAGCATCTCGGGTCGGTTCAGTGCAGTTCCACTTCCTACGATGTCGATTGGCGACCCTGAGGTTGCTCACCCCGTTGAGTTGCCAACGAGATTGGAACTGCCCCTGCTGATGCTAGCCGTGCTGGCAGTACTGAAGCATAATTGATGTGCCTTAAAGCCCGCTGTGAAGCGACTGCGATCGATTTTTTCACTCCAAAATACTTGTGCAATCGGTGTTTTATACAGGTTGAGTTTGCATCTGCCATTGACTCGTTACGCAGTGTTGCTGAGGAATCCAGTGAGCTGCTGCAACACCTAGTCTCCTCTGTGGTCGCGGAGCTAATGCGTACCTTTAACCACACATGGGAGAATTTCAATATCTTCCATCGTGGAACCAAGCTACAGTGGCCCACTCTTGAAAAATGGCAAACGTTGCTTGCACCCTCTAGACTATCGCTCAATCTCCTTGACATCCGCTCTGGCCAAGTTAATGAAGAAGTTTGTGACCGGACGCCTAGCCTAGTTTTCAGAAGAAAGGCATGCCATTTTCCTTAATGAACGATGTGGTTTTCGCAAGAACAGGAGAATCATTGATCACATCTGAACCCTGGACAGCGAAGTACGCATGGCTTCTCAGAGGAAACAAATTGATGCTCTGTATTTGTTTCTACCCCGAATGCAGTCCACCACTTTACCTTTAGTATTATTACTTTGGATTTTCGTACAATTCGAACGACGAGTCTCCTGGCAGAAGTTCACGAGCTTCCACTCTGTCTGCGTCTTGAACAGTTTGGGGTACGATATGTCTGCAAACTGCGGCAACATCCGGGTCACCCAGCTTATACCAATAAGTTATCGTATCGCTTACTAGCGCTGTTCCCAGATGAACGGCCTATGAGTGATGTCCGGTAGAGTGTGCTAATGCGACGACTGTTCTAGGAGAGCGATGCTCGGCTTTGGAGTGATCGCTGGACTAAGTGCATGCTGATCCGATTTTGTTAGCGGTTCTGTTGTAAGACGCTTTTCACTTCCAGCACATGCGCCTGCACATTCTTCCGAGCTTATTGCGATAGTGAAAGATCTACGTCACATTGAAGTGTCAGACGGAACGAACTAACTGATGCTGCTGTAAAACGTGCGTCGCAAACTGCATGCACCCTACCCTCCCTGCCCGGGACCACTTCCGAACAATCACTATGTTTGTGATCGGTAAATGGCAAGCTTCCTGTGACGTAATATCTGCTAATGAGCCAAGCGTGATTAAGCATCGTCTTGAAAAGTGGAGTTCGTGCTCGCGGAGTAGTAGGCGAAACGAAGTGGCGTTTTACCCCTTTGGAATATGACATGCATATGCTACTCACTCTTACCTGGTATGTGGTAATGGTCAGTGGCGGCTCCCCGCCCTCCCCAGGCCAACTCCCCGCCCCAAAGGTGATGAAAGAGAGAAAGCTTCCGGCACGTAGAAAATTTAGGGTCTTGCGTGGTGAAAATCTCAAAATATCTCGTTTGATCTGATGTATTTTTAGGCGCCAGGGGGCCTTCCCCCTCTTGACTGCGCCTCTGGCAGTGGTAGACCATGATGCCCGATATGTCACTCCCGTCTATTTGTGCGTCATATCCTACTGTCCTGTTCTGGTTAGGACGGTGAACGTAGACGTCATTTTGGCCGTGCTGGGTCACTGTTACGCTCTGAAGACTTAGGCGATGACTCTGTTGTTCAATCGGAACGATTATTTCTTCACATTTCATCTCCGAAGTGTTGTTTTCTGCAACATATACCTCGTTTTCAATAGCTTGCATGCTGTTATAATGCACCCTACGTACTGTTCGTTACGATGACTGCTGTGCTCCAGTCCTGACTGGTATCTGTGATATATCGAGGTGTGTATAACCATTATTGTTGTGGACGCTATGCTACCAAGGACATCGATGCGCCCTAAAGTCCAAATAACTCACTGACCATCTGACCCTCCTTTGTTCCTCAAATATTGGAGGCCGAATGTCACAACCATAACCAGCCATTTTTAGTAGTTTACGTCGCATTGGCCTTTGTTCGTTAAATATGTCTCGATTCTTCTTCCATGAATACCGCATGCGGAACATAGCAACGTTATGTGATTCCATCTGTTGATTTCTGTATGATACTCGGTCTTCAGAGTAATTACCTTGAACTTGTTTGAGAGCTTATGCCCTGACCATCGTGTTGACTCTTAATTCCAGATGCTCCTCTTTTTTGTGGTGAACAGGGCTCGGGCTGTAGACGCCTGCAACCTTTTCGCCTTTGACAACGGGCCAAATATTAGCCCGTCGTCGGGACCGCCATGTTTCTGGATTGGCAGCGTCGCGCAATCAACTGACTGTCATTGCATTCGTACCAGGGGCGTCGATTTGTATCCTTTTGTGGGGGCCATGCCCCCACCAATGTTGATCTTGCCCTCCCCCATGCTGATTTGCCCCCCCCCCCCCAATAACCTATGCTATTTTATGCTGATAAGAAAGCTAAAGGGAAAAAAATGAAAAACACCATGCTAAGTAGAAACATTGATGTTAATCAGCACATTTTGTACTGAAAAGAAACAGATTTGGAATAGATAGTGGACTGACTCCACCTTTTGCGGAAAAAAAATTGGGTGCGAAAAACAAACAAAATAACTGGATTTCCCTCCACTGTGGAAGTACAGCTTGCATCATAAAATGTTTAGATTAGCTGATGGTGATGCATTTTAAACCAGATGGTCTGAACAAAAAATGTGCTAAGCAACTAAGCAACAATTGCATGGTCATACTGATGTTTGTACACACCACCAATGGCAAAACCACATGCATATGGAGCTTGAACATGATTCATTCCATTCTCAATTTCCAGTAATTGTCAAACTTGCATGCAATCCAGTCCAGTGAAAAACAATCATGGTCATCATTGAGATTGTGGATATACAAACTAGATTTATCTTCAGCAACCTACCCATCACACCATAAGCTTGATATTTATCAAGGTACCTACCTACATGCCCAATGACAATGTGCATGTATTCAATATTGATATGGGGAAACCCAATCTCAAACTGAACCAACGAAAGCCACGTATGAGCCAATCTGCCAGCCTATGAAACCATGAGAGAAAAAAGTCAGCAAGAAGCCGTATGCCTATTGCTTTACCTATTGCCGTATACCTATTGCATAATACCTATTGCTTTCTTCAGGAATATCAATTATAATGAGGTGTCTACCTCATTATAATTGATATTCCTGAAGAAAGCAATAGGTATTAAGCTATGGCCACACATGACTTCCTAAACAAACCCTATAGAGTCATACAAGACCAATGTCTGGAAGCGCGCATTAAATGCCACCCACGATACTATTACCTTAGAAGGTACACCAAAGTTCGCCTTCAAGCTTTGGTGACGTCATTGTTTTTTCCTCTTATATTGCAGAAATTGGTAGCATCAGGCTTGTTTCAATTTCAATGCGCATGAGACAGTTAAGCATTTTTCAATTTTCAACGTTTAAAGAACCTAACCCAGCCAAACGTAACCTATCATAAGATGCTGTTGAATACAAATGATTGGTAAATTTGCAGTTTAAGGTGATTTTTTTAATTTCTGGAATTTTTCTTCAGAATACCATGTTCATGACGGTGACTAAGATGATGGGACCACTTATTTTCGGTGCAAATTCATTTTATTTCAATTGGGAAAAATTTGACAAATTTTCCAACTTAAAAAACCTGTTGCTTGCTTGTTTGTTTGCTTGCTTGCTTGTTTGTTTGCTTTATGGTGACAAATGTGTGTAAAAACTTTTCTTGGTTGGTTGGTTTGTTATTTGGACTTCTGGCCGCATTGACTGCGTTGGTCATACAACTTTTACACACAGCTCATACAGTCATACAATTTTTCTTGTTCCCACCTTAAAGCACAATAATACCCAAAAGTTTCCCAAATTTTGTACAAACATGTTCACAAAAAGAGAATGTTTTCTTCAAAAGCAGCTTAGGTTAGTTTAGGCTGGTTTAGGTTTCTTTTTTAGGTTGAGAATTTTCAGAACATAAATTGCTTGACATTTTTATTCTTTGTTTGTTTGTTCTCAAAAGGTAGGTTAGGCTAGGTTAAGTTAGGTTTGTTGCATTTAAAAAAAACATTTATGTTTATGCTATGTTACCGAACTCAAAGCCCTTCTTTGACATTATTTTGCTCACAACCTGAAAAGTAAGTATTTGCACAGAAAATAAGTGGTCCCATCATCTTGGTCACCTTCATAAACAAGGTATTCTGAAAAAAAATCCAAAAAATCCAAAGGAACACCTTAAACTGCAAAGCTACGAAATAATTCGCAATTTTGGGTGGAAACTTTTTTGGAACATTTTTGAAAAGTTTTCCAACTTGAAAAGCCTAAACTAACCTAACTTAACCAAACCTAACCCATTTGTTTGCTATATGGAGGCAAATGGGTGTAAAAGCTTGTCTTGTTACCACCTTAAAGCACAATAATACCGGTTTGGCTAGGTTAGGCTCGTTTAGTTTTTAAGTTGGGACATTTTTCAAAAATTTATAAAAAAAAAACAATCGGAAATTTTCCTCAAAAAGGGACTTGATCGTAAACAACGAACAAAAAGACCGGGCACTAGATAAACACATCGGCGTCTTCGAAAACGCGCTGATGCCTCAAAAATATTATCGGTGTATAAAACAGCAGCAAAGCTGTAAAAAAGAGCCCGGTCTCAAACATGTGCCAGGCCCGTAACACAAATTGGCTGGAGCCCTAAAACACATCCATAGAAGAAGAAAAACGCAACGGGTAAAAAAACGAACACCTAGCTAGGGTCACGGCTCGGTAGCCAATCTGGGAGCTTATTTAGCCAAAGAGATGAGGTGCATCAAATGTCAGTGTGTCTCCGGATTTCTTAATCATGAGAAAATGTGGGAAGAAGAGAACTAATACATCGAATTGAATTGATCATTTTTTTCCAGTGAGCCGCATTACCAAGCATTCCACATGTAAAATGTGGCACAAGACTATCACGTGACAGTAATTAGCAAAACGTGGGAGACCTAGCAGAAACCGGAGAAGCGCACGTAGAGTGGCGAATGCGCCGACTGCGCAAGGCGGGTGTACACGTGCACGAACGTTGGCGTTTTGGCGACCGGGCGTTATTAATTGGAATGCATGATATTGGCAAATTTTACATTTTTGAGTGCTTTGTTCAGGTGTAATTTTAGCAGTGTGAGGTGACTTTTCAAAGGATACCAAAAGAAAAACCTTCAAACAGGTTAGGGTTGAAATCCGGTGATTCAGAAATAATGGTGGTAGATTTGGCCCCCTCCACAGGACAGTTAATTTGGTCACTAATTATTATATAACACAAATATAAAGAACCCCCTTTGATTTTGTTTTGTGGAAATCCGGGGACTTTTAATGGGGTAGATGGGCACCTTCCAAATCAGTTTGCCTCCTCTCGCAAATCCTAAGTGCGCCATTGCCATGGCATGACATAATTTGACCTGTTGATGGCTATAATCCGCCGCAATGGACGGTGTACTCCGCGGCCCCGGTCCGCCACAGTGGACGGTGTGCTCCGCAGCCCCGGTCCGTTACAATGGACGGTGTACTCCACGGCCCCGATCCGCCACAGTGGTCGGTTTGCTCGGCGACCCTGATCCACCACAGTAGATGATGTACTCCGCGGTGCCCCGCAGTGGGGTCAGCCTCGTTGCTCGGCTGGCTAGAGAAATGGCGCTCTCTCGGGTTACCACAGCCTCACTCGTCCTTCCATCCATACGCTCCCATTCCAATGTCCATCCCATCTCAACGTCCATGTCCTTCACCTGGCCCTGCAACACCAACTCTCCCCACTAAGAGCAGGTAGTACAACTTCCCCTGTCCTGCCCACCAGATCCGTTTTATCGGGGTAGCCGCGCCCCCTCGGCCCGCCCCCCGGGCCCGTCCCCCGGGATTGACGAAGTCCTGGAGGTTGAGGTCCCCCGTCGCATGGTGCTAGTTGTGACGGGGGACCAACACGCCTCTTTGGTCTCGATATCCCGGAGGGGCGGGCGGGCCCGTAGGGCTCCATACGGGTCAAGTGGCCGGTCGCCTCGGGCCGGGGACCTGGGATTGTTCCCAGTGTCTGCCGGCCCGGCCGGCTTGGGTCAAGGGGTGGGCGGTGCTGGATCCCGGTCGGGGTGGTGAGTCTCTCTCTCCCGGCCGGGCGAAGGCACCGCCTGCCCCGTATAGCTCCTCGAGCGCCTGGCGTCCTCCCGTCCGCGGGGCCCAGGCGTCACCCCAGTAGGGCCCCTATGTGGTGGGGCGCCTGGGGAGCTGAAACCAAACATACTACATGGATTCGTTGAATACAAAAACTCATCCTGGACCCCAAGGGGACCAGAACATCGACCTACCCGGTGGAAGTCGCACTACCAACCCGACACCGGCAGAGGCATACCGCCCTACACGTTCTCCGCGCAATCCACCTAGCAGAGACCGGCATCTTGGTCACACGAGTACCACGTCGGCGTCAAGAAAATCTATACCGCGCATTTTAATATTTAAATCCATAGAAGCGCAAAGAATGAAGGTGCGTAGGGGAAGAGAACTCCAACCGACTAATAACATCATCCTTACTTTCAGCTCCACTGACCTGCCATCAGCAGTGCAAGTAGGCTACATAAGAGTTAAAGTGCGAGCCTTCGTCCTAAATCCAATGAGGTGTTTCCGATGCCAGCGGTATGGCCATACAACTCGATACTGCCTCTGGAAAATGTGGATCACCAGATCACACTCTTGAAAAGTGCGAATCGCAGAATGTGTGGTATGTGAACTGTGGTAGGACACAAGCAGGGGCGTCGATTTGTATCCTTTTGCGGGGGCCATGGCCCCCCCCCCCAATGCTGATCTTGGCCCCCCCCCAATGTTGATTTGTGCCCCCCCCCAATAACCCATGCTATTTTTATGCTGCTAAAAAGCTAAAGGAAAAAAAGAAGAAAAACACTGTTAGGTACATAGAAAGCTTAGTTGATGTCAACCAGCACATTTTGTACTGAAAAAGAACAGATTTGGATTAGATAGTGGACTGAGTATCCAACTTTTGCTACACAATTCAAAATTATGTGCAAAAAAAAACAAAATAGCTGGATTTCCCTCCACTGTGGAAGGAAAACTTACAGCATACAATGTTAAGATTCGATGATGATGCATTTTAAACCAGATTTTCTTTTTTTTTAAATGTTAAGCCACAAAACAACAATTGGATTGTCATACTGATGTTTGTACACGCCACCAATGGCAAAACCACATGCATATGAGCTTAAACAGGAAACAATCCATTCTTAATTTCCAGTCATTGTCAAACTTGCATTGTCCAGTGAACAATAATGACAATCATCATTGAGATTGTGGATATGCAAACTATAATTATCTTCAGCAGCCCACCTATCACACCATCAGCTTGATATTTACCTAGGTACCTACCTACATGCCCAATGACAATGCATGCATTAAATATTGATATGGGGAAAAAAAGAGAGCCATGTGTGGGCAAATCTGCCAGCTTATGATACCATGACAGAGAAAAGTCAGCAAGAAGCTGCATGGCCACTGCATTATAATTGGTATTCCTAAAAGAATAAAAAAGAAAGCTGTGGCTCATATGACTTTTAAGCAAACCTTACAGTCATACAAGACCAATGCTATACAAGAAATAGCCTGGACAAGACCAATGTCTCGTACACCGCAAAAACACCATTATTAAACGCCGCAAAAATACCATTATTTTAAAAGGTACACCAAAGTTCGACTTCAAACCTAGATGACGTCACAGGTTTTTATTCGTATATTGCAGAAATTGGAAGCATCAGGCAAGTTTCAATTTCACTGCACGTGGGTGGGGGAGTGATTTTTTTAGGCGTACCGGACCACAGAGGTCATTTGCGCCACCTTTGAAGCGAGTACGTTACATGTCTGACTATAAAACCGGGTGTTTGCGATCAAGGTGCAGGCATGTGGACGTTTACGTAAAGGGAGTTTTACGTTATAGTTTGTGTGCTATTTTAGGCGCTGAAGGCGGGGCTAGGATGGGGATATCCCCCTAATGTCTAGATGGCAGGGGCGTCGATTTGTATCCTTTTGTGGGGGCCAGGGCCCCACCAATGTTGATCTTGCCCCCCCCCAATGTTGATTTGGGCCTCCCCAATAACATATGCTATTTTTATGTTGATAAAAAAGTTGAAGGAAAAAAGAAGGAAAGCACCATGCTAGGTACATAGAAAATGTAGTTGATGTTAACCAGCACATTTTGTAATGAAAAAAAAACAGATTTGGGTTAGATAGTGGACTGACTCTCCACCTTTTGCTACAAAATTCAAAATGGTGTGCACAAAAACCAATTGTCATTGTCAAACTTGCATACAATCCAGTCCCGTGAACAACAATCAGTTATCATTGAGAGTGTGGATATACAAACTATAAGTAACCTCAACAGCCCACTCATCACACTATCAGGTTGATATTTACCTCGTACCTAGGCACCTAGGTACATGCTACAGGAAGATTTAGAAGAGCTTGTGAAGTGGTCCAAAAAATGGCAGATGAAATTACATTTTGATAAGTGCAAAATCATGCATGTATGCAGGGGCGTCGATTTGTATTCTTTTGTGGGGGCTATGGCCCCACCAATGTTGATCTTGCCCCCCAATGTTGATTTGGCTCCCCCCTTCCCCCCAATAACCTATGCTATTTTATGCTGATAAGAAAGCTAAAGGGAAAAAATGAAAAACCCCATGCTAAGTAGAAACATTGATGTTAACCAGCACATTTTGTACTGAATAGAAACAGATTTGGATTAGATAGTGGACTGACTCTCCACCTTTTGCTGAAAAAAATGTAAAATTGTGTGCAAAAACAAACAAAATAGCTGGAATTCCCTCCACTGTGGAAGTACAGCTTACATCTTTCTGGGTTGGTTGGTTGGTTATTTGGGTTTACGGCCGCATTGACTGCGTTGGTCATACAGCACCCATACAACTTTTCTTTTTCCCACCTTAAAGCACAATAATACCGAAAAGTTTCCGAAATTTTTTTTACAACCATGTTCCGAAAATATAATTTTTTATTCAAAATCAGCTTAGGTTAGGATGGGCTCGGTTAGGTTTCTTTTTTAAGGTTGAGAATTTTCAGAAAATAAATTAAGTGACATTTTAATTTAGTTAAATTTTTTATTCTCAAAAGATAGGTTAGGGTAGGCTAGGTTAGGTTTTGTTGCATTAAAAAAAACGTTTATGTTTATGCTATGTTACCGAACTCAAAGCCTTTTTGGCATTATTTTGCTCACAACCTGAAAAGTAAGCACAGAAAATAAGTGGGTCCAATCATCTTAGTCACCTTCATAAACATGGTATTCTGCATATTTTTTTTTGTTTTCAAGGAAAAAGAACACCTTAGACCGCAAGGTTACCAAATAATTTTCAATTTAGGGGGGAAACTTTTTGGGATTTTAAAAAAAAGTTTTCCAACTTTAAAAACCTAAACTAACCTAACTTAACTAAACCTAACCCATTTGCTTGCTATATGGAGGCAAATGTGCGTACAAACTTGTCTTGTTACGACCTTAAAGCACAATAATACCGATTTGGCTAGGTTAGGCTAGTTTAGTTGTTTACCTTGGAAAATTGTTCAATCATTTTCAAAAATAAAATAAAATCGGAAATTTTCCTTCCAAAGCAGCTGACATTAGGTTCGGGTAAGTTGGGTTCGGTTGTTCAATTTAGAAAATTTTCAGAATATATATTGCTTAATTTGTGTTTCTATTTTGTTCTCCAAAGTAGGGGTGTCGATTTGTATCGATAGACACTAGCGCGTATTAAATGTCACAAATCGTGATGGGCGTTCCTCAGAACATCCAAAAGCGGAACATCCCAAGAAAAAATTCCAGTTACAGAAATTCCAGCGCCTAAAGTCTAAATTTGAGGTTACAGTGACAAATGTGAAAGAGGTAATAGACATTTGTGGTGCAATTGCGCGCAGTGTTTAATCCGGAGGCCAACCTCATGTGACGTCTTACTGATTCGTTTTTTGTACTTCGCACATTCTGATGTATCTGCGGATTGGGGTGATTTTAAATAGTGAATAAATAGCTTGCTGATATTTAATTCCCAAAGGAACAGTAGTTGAAGAAGTTGGCAGGTAAGCTTGAAAAAGTCCAGTCCATGCTTTTTTCTTATTTGTGCTCAGGGTTTCCATGTTAATATCACATAACTACCACGTTTGTCTTCAAGAAGAGCTGTTTTTCGTTTACTTTTATTAATATTTTCATTCCACTGCTCTTAGTGCCCTTTCTGCCCAGGATTGGGCACCTAGTGTTGCATTTCCGTCCTGGGGTTGGCACACCTTTTGGTAAATTTACAGCTTAAGGTAATTTCTGATATTTTTTTTTCCATGCAATGTTTAGGAATGTGATGAACATGATGTTACTGCTCATTTTGGTAAATTTGTGTTTTAAGGTGTTTTATGAATTCGTGGAATGTATCATTTCAATGCAATGTTTATGAACGTGACTCAGATGATGGGACCACTCATTTTCTATACAAATGCCTACATTTCAGGTTGTGAGCAAAATAACACCAGCAAAAAGCTTTGAATTGGGTGACATAGGGTAAAGTATTTTTTTTTAAATAAAAAAATGCAACATAACCTAACCTAACCTAGCTTAACCTCCCCTTGGAGAAAAACAAAACCAAAACTTGAATTTGTAATGTATTTCTTTTAATTCCTAAGTTACTAACTCCAAGCCCATTTTTAATGTTATTTTGCTCACAACCTGCTCACAACCACAAGCATTTGCACAGCAACTGAGTAGTGCCATCAGCTTAGTGACATTCATAAACATTGCATTGGAAATTTAAATAAAAAATATTAATAAAACACATAAAAGCACAAATTTAATCTCCTTTCTTCTGCAAATGCATGCCTTTCAATTGGGAGTAAAAAATAACACCAACAAAAGGGTGTGGAGTAAGGAAATATAGCATGCAAATAATGTTCAAGATGTATGATAACCTTACCTAACATAGTTCAACTTCCCATACAAGAAATTAATTGTTTTTAATTTAAATTTTCGAGGCATTTTTCTCAAATATTTTCAACTTAAAAAACCTAACCTAAGCTAGCCTGAACCGTTTATTATTTTTTTGTAGAAAAATAATTAACCAAAATTATTTACCAACAAAAGATTCTTTTTATAACTTACAACAAAAGCCGAACCTAACCTGACAAACCTATCCCCTTTGTATGCTTCATGGAGGTAAAATGTGTGTAAAACTTGTCTTGTGGTTACCTTAAACTGTGATAATACCTGGGTTTTTGGGTAATTTTTCAGCTCGTGGTACTCTTCTGACTTCTTTGAATTTATTTTTTTAATGCAGTGTTTGTTAATGTGCTGAACATGATGTAACCGCTCATTTCCTCTGCAGATGCACACTTTTCAATTGTGAGGAAAAATAACATGGAAAAGGGGGCTTGGATTTGAGTAATATAGGATGAAAAATAATGTTCAGATTAAAAAAAGACATGTAACGTAACCTAACCTAACCTAGCCTAGACTTCCATGCAAGAAATGATTATTTTTATGCCCAATTCCCCCCCCCAAAAAAAAAATGTGTTCTCAAACATTTTCAACTTAAAAAGTCTAACATAACCTAATCTAGCTTGAACCGTTTTTGAAGACTTTTTTTTTTACTAACCTACAACAAAAGCCTAGCCTAACGCAACTAGGCAAAACCTAGCTCCTTTGAATGATTCGTGGAGGTAAAATGGGTGTAAAACCTGTCTTTTGGTTACCTTAGACTGCAATAATATCTCTTTTTGTGCTACCTGGTGCACGTGATGAACCTCCATCTGCATGCTGCATGAGAGCATTGCACTTATTGCTTCACAAAGAACAATAACATGTTGAAAGTACTATATTTTCAGGAATGGAATCCAGTGCTGACAACATTTTCTGAGTTATAAATTTGCAGATCAGATCTACATCATTTGTGTTAATAAATATGATAAATTCATAGAAATGCATACACCGGTTTGTGGACAAGAAGTTATTCTGATGATTTCTGATGCATTGGAAAATGACAAAATTTCATGATAGAAGCAGGCAAAGTTAAAGTACTTATATCTCAATAAGTTGTCAGTTTACTAACAAGACAGCAAATTCACTCAAATAGCACTCAAAATGCCAGGCGGCCCACTCTTTTTGCAAGTTTAAAATCGATGACAGTGCTTTCTTGAATCATGTTTAAAGCCCATGAAGGAAATGTATTGCTGACACTTGTTAGGAACTGATGTGTGTAACGTTAATTAACATTTCTAATGTCCTGATGTTTGTACACAAAATATAGCTCACTATTCTAAATAGCATGGGAAGTATGATGCCATATATCATGGCTAATTTATGGTCAAACTGTTATCCAGCAGATTCCCTGCATTGTTACTTAGTTATTTGGGCTTTAGGGCACAGACCATGTTGATCACATAGCTCCCTGCATTGTTCTTAACTGATATATCAGCATGTTTGCAAATTCACTTATGAGTGAATCCATACAATTCTCACTGGGGTATAAAAGCTACATTATAACATTGCTTCTACAATGCATATAACAGAAACCCATCTCGATTGTCCTACTTACTCAGGACACCATAGAAGTCAATGAAGCCAATGAAAACCATAGAAGTCAATGAAAATGTTACTTCATCCCCTGTATTGTTAATGGAAACAAGTCTCTTGAACCATATGTTATGTCCTTCACAGTGTTGTTCCATCCACCTCCAACTCCAACCCTGACCAAACTTCAGCAACTCGCAGATGTTTGACTTTCCTCAAACTGTCTGGATAACTGGGGAGTTGAAATCTCATGTGAGTGATGAAACAGATGAACTATTCCTGGATTCTTATGTTGCATCATTGCATGGCACAGTGACATACCGAATGGGGAGGGGGAATTGTGGGCAGTTGCCTCACCCCCCCCCGCCCCTTCCTGATAGGTTGTGGGGCCCCCAAGAATCCGCCGAGCTTAGGAAAAAAATGCGCTATGCTCCCTAAAAATTTCAGTCGGTCCACCAAAACTCGCACCGGGGCTCAGAAAAATCACTTTGGGGGCCCCCAACGTAGCGCAGGGGCCCCGATAATGACGCTGGGGCCTCAAAAGTTTGCACCTGGGCCCCTGAAAATCACGTTGGGGACGCAAACAAGTCGTGCCGGGATTCAAGAAAATCACGACGGGGGCCACAAACGGTCGGGCCGGGGCCTCCTGAAAATCACACCGAGACTGGGGTACTAAGAATTATCACCCGGGCCCCTGAAAATCACGCCAGAGGCCTGACAGGTCCCACCGGGGCTCTAAAAGTCTCGTTGAGATCACCCAACAAATGAAGCCGGGTAAATGAAAAACAGTCCGGACATGGAAAATCAATCTGGGATCTCAACAATAGCTCCAAAAGCCCACAAAACTTGTTGGGCCCCCACAAACGTGTCGTAGCCACCGCAAGGGATCCCAACAAGTGACGACGTGGCCCCCAAAAATCGCACTTAGAAAAAAAAATTCACGCCGCTTCTCTTGAAAATCTCACTGGGGCCAAAACGTCGTGCCAGAGCCCCACAAGTTGCAGCTGGCTTCCCAAGTACCAATATATACCCGGAATGTCACCTTGCGGACGGAAAAATTGCGTCAAATATCCACAAAATAAGAAGTCGTCGGACGCCGGAAAAGAAACCTGTTTGGGCACCGGAAAAAACGCACCGAGAGCCAGAAGAATCGTACCGGGTTCCAAAAATAGCCTGCAGGGGGCTTATAAAAACAGACTTCACCACAAAAACCACAAGGAGACTCCATCGAATCGACCAGGGCACCGGAAAATTAAGAATGGGTCCCGAAAGAAAATTATCCCAAGGGCCTTTCTACTCTCGATCGTGCAATCTGTGGAAAAAAAACACATTGAGCAGCCGCAGTGGCGTACTAAAGGGAAAAATTCCCCTCCCTAACGTTAGGCACCAAGGAAATACTTTCACCCATCGTTATCACCGTTCAGGTCTGCTGTGCTCTGATGCTTCATCAATGTCGGTGTGTTTTAGCCTGCATCTGATCGCTGAAGTATTTTTATTTAAGCCGGTGTGTGTTTGTTGGTGTGTGGAGTGAGGAGGAGGGTAACAGTGACGCTGACGGTGACGGTGACGATAGATTCGAGCCCACTATATGGCACTGCAGTCGCATGCTATTACTCAGAGTTGTTATGTTGGTGAGTTCGAGTCTCACCTGTCGCTACTCTTCGCCCGCGACCAATCGGCGTGAGAGATTGGCGACGCTATATGACACAACGGTCGACGTGTCGTAGAACCAATAACCAACCAAGAGTTGTTATGTTGACATGTACTGAACACTGCTCTTTTAATTATGTGACTTCACCAGTTATAGGACGATTTTCCCCGTTGGTGAGGATGCTTAATAAACATAAACATACACATCGTCGAATAAAAAATCAGAAATTCTGAGATCTGAAAATATAGTGGGCTAAATCCGATGAGTTTTTTTTTTGGGGGGGGGGGGGGGTCTAGTGCGTTGGTACTTCGGCCCCCCCTCAATGTTTTTCAAAAATCGACACCCCTGGACACAAGTGCCACACACAACCTCTGACCGATCATGCCCAATGTACATGAAGGTAAAAGATATATTTTCGCTGAAAAGCACGAGGAATCTGTCCTTTCGGCAAGCCCGTGAGGCATACGACGAAAACCACCCGAAAGTGTCTTACGCCGAGATGACTCGCGGTAGCCTGACAAACTTTGCACAACAGCAGCCCACCAGCACCACGCAGCTGCTTGTCCAACTTAGCACTTTGTTACGTTCATTTGGTTTCGCTTGTACACCTCCTTCAACGGGATCGGAGACACCTGAGCTGCTACACACAGTTCGGTCGTCTAGGCCGGAGCAGGCCAAAGAAACTCCAACCCGAGAACGACCACAGTCTTCTGAGGGTTCTGTGACAGAGGCACAAAAGGAAGGAGACGAGTGGACCCTGCTACAGCGTGCCAAAAAAAACACGCCAAACCCCCGAACACTCCTTCCACCATACCCAATATTCCAACATCCAAGGTAACCCATCCCCCATCACCGCGATCAACCCCTGCTCTTCCCCCTCCCCCTCCAACGCATTGCTGTTCATCATCGCGACGCATACCTGTCACGCCTCCATCAGTGACACGAGACCCGAAGGCCAGTGTTCGCCAAGCAGCCCCGGATCTGGGACCGGTTGGCCGGGCGAGCCGAAACGCGCCTCCAAGCGTACAGTCGAGAGCTCATGCCTCCCAGCTGACAATTCAGTCGACATCGGCACCTCACATTCGACCACCCATACCACCACGTGGGGGCGATGCTCCGGCATCCCCATCCCCGATCAGAGGCAGGAAGCGTGCTCCACCTTGGCAGGCATCCCCTACCGACGGAGCAAGCCCTAGGGGAATGTCACGGACCCACTCTGGACCCACATTGTTCCAGTGACCGCCCTTTTTTTCACTCCATCGTCTTAACTCGTTTTAACTGGCTCCTTTTACGGCCATTTTTCAGTGGAATTGCCGGAGTCTGAAGACTTCCGTTTTTGATCTTGTGACCGTTTTAAACCGGCACAACCCTGCAGTCATCTGTCTCCAAGAGACAAAGCTAGCACCAGAGGATACAGTGAAACTCAAATGTTACCAGGTGTACCGTAGCGATGTACACCCTACACACATTTCACATGGAGGCGTGCTACTTGCCGTCCACCACAGCATACCAGCACGTGAGCTGGTCCTCCGAACACCTTTGCAAGCGGTCGCAGCGCAGGTGACGCTGGGGTGACGCTTGTTCTGGGAGTACGGCCGCCACGTTGGAACTTGAGGATGGCAGATTGGACTAGTTTCGAATCTCGAGCACAGATGGCTTTTACAACCGAAATTGAAAATCACTGTACTATTGTGGAAGATTTTACATCACGACTTCTCCAGTGCGCCAATAAGTGCATTCCACGCACCTCTGGCACCCCGCGCCGTATTCCAGTTCCCTGGTGGACCGAGGAATGCAAACAGGCTATCTGCGCCCGCAAACGGGCTCTTAAGGAGTTCAGCAAGCACAGCACTGTGGCTAATATGCTAGCGTTTAAAAAGGCCAAGGCACTGGCTCGACGAACCATACGTGCCGCGAAACGTTCATCCTGGCGAACATATATAGGGAAGATTAGCCGAACAACACCAACATCCGTAGTATGGTCGCGTATAAAAAGGATTTCTGGTCAGTTTAATTCAGTCCCACTACCGGCCCTCAACATGGGAGGAAATATCATAACTGATCCAGGCGAAGTAGCAAACCACATTGTACATGCTATTGCGAAGCGCAGCCAACATACTGATCCAATTTTCCTGCAACACCATGCCCGGTGTCAGAAGGATGAGGTCAGTTTTAACACAACTGAACAACTGCACTACAACCTGCCGTTTACTCAGGCTGAGTTCGGCTCCGCACTCAGCGATTTGAAAAGTGTGTCTGAGGGACCGGACACATTACACAATGAAATGCTACAGCACCTATCGACGTGCCCAAAATATGTTCTTCTTACTATTTTCAACAGACTGTGGACTAGGGGAAGTTTCCCATCAGCATGGCGGAAAGCAATAATAATACCGATGCTGAAGCCCAGTAAAAGCGGCGATGACCCCACTCATTACCGTCCGATATCACTCACTTCATCACTATGTAACCTAATGGAGAGAATGGTTAGCCTTCGACTGACTTGGTTCCTAGAAGCCCAGAACATTTTAACCAATGACCAGTGCGGCTTTCGGAAAAACCGCAGTACGGTAGACCACGTTTTAAAGCTGGACACAGAGATTCGTGCCGCTTTTGCGAAGAACAAGCATTTGGTGGCAGTGTTTTTCGACATTGAGAGCACATTTGACACCGCCTGGAGACATGGAATCCTGCTGAAGATTCATCAGTACGGACTCCGTGGAGCTTTGAGCATGTTTTTACTAAATTTCATGACCGACAGACAGTTTTGTGTGCGTGAAGGTAACCAGCTTTCAGGTTGGATGCACCAACTCGAGGGAGTTCCCCAGGGCAGCGTCCTGAGCACTTCTCTCTTTTCACTTATCATGAACGACATCGGGGACTCACTCCCCTCATTAATCGGACGGTCTCTTTTTGCTGACGATTTCGCTATCTGGTCGCACAGCTCGTCAACTCATCTGATGGAGCGACAGCTGCAACTTGCAATTTCCCGCCTGGAAAAGTGGGGACATACAAATGGATTCAAGTTTTCCATAGCGAAGTCAGTTGCAGTACATTTCTGTCGACCAAGGCGTAACTGCCCGGACATGGCGTTGAGATTGTACGGGCAAGATGTGCCTACAACACCAGTGGCTCGTTTTCTTCTTGGTGTGCAGTTTGACCATCGTCTTACATACAGAGAACATATCAAAACACTCCGAGACAAATGTTTTAAAGCAATTGCAATATTGAAATATTGAAGTGTGTATCTCGTACGTTATACGGTGCTGACAGAAAGACACTACACCTACTGTATCGTAGTCTAATCCGCTCGAAGCTCGACTACGCATGCTTTATATACGATGGCGCGTGTGCTACTACAAAGCGAACTCTTGGCCCAGTACATCATGCTGCGGTGCGAATAATTACAGGGGCATTTCGCACTTCTCCCACGGTTAGCGTGCTAGCAGATGAGCATGAGCCTCCACTGTCTATGAGACACGACATGCTGGGTCGTCGATATGCCTGCAAAATGCGACAGTTCCCGACACACCCATCATATCCGGCAGTTTTTTCTCATGACATTCACGCTGTCCTTCGTAATCACATTAGGAGAGGAACGCCTTACTGTGTGCGAATGAGGGCGCTCCTGGGACGAATGGAAATACGACTGCAAGTAATTCGGCAATATGAAGAACTGTCTACTCCTCCGTGGGAGCTGATCTCCCCTTCCATCGATATTTCCCTCGCTGACAAGAGAAAGCGAGATGTCACAAAAGAGGAGTTACACTTACACTCGTTAGAACATATATCCACAACGTATCATAATTACCTCATCACATACACAGATGGTTCGAAGATAAACACCGGAGTGGGTGGTGCCTTCGTGAGAGGATCCGTCACAAGATCATTTTCCCTGCCGCCACACGCCACGGTCTTCACTGCCGAGTTGATCGCCATCAACAAAGCTCTGGCATACATCGAGGTTGATGACGAAGTTTTCCATGTTATCCTGACTGACCCTCTCAGCAGTCTTTTGGTATTGCGTAGCTTTTATCCCCGAAACGTCATTGTACGAGGCATTTTACTGCAACTCACTTCGCTCCATCGTATGGGAAAGCATACGAAGGGAAAGTCTCACTTTGCTGGATTCCAGCACATGTAGGAATCCGTGGAAATGAGCTGGCAGATCAGGCTGCAGGGCGTGCGGCACACGCCCCATGTCGCCGTGCGCTTCCACTTCCTGCTAGTGAACACTACCCATCTATATCATCATTTCTTCTCAGGCAGTGGCAGGAAAGCTGGGACCGAATAGAACAAAGCAAATTAAAGCGAATCAAACCACACTTGGCGCTGTGGCCCTCGTCATTCAGTCGAACTAGAAGGGACGAAGTGGCCATTTGTCGCCTCAGAATTGGTCATTCGCTAGCAACACATAGATACCTACTGTGCGGGTCGACAGACCGGAATGTGTGAAGTGTAATGCTGCGCTGACTGTGCACCATGTGCTGGTGGCGTGCCCAGCATATGCAGAAGAACGCAGGCGGCACTTCGGATATGAAGAGCATACTCTGAGATTAGTGGACTTACTTGGAAACGATTCCCGATTTATATATAACAGAGCAGTTTTGGCCTTCCGCGCGGAGATATGATTTCAAGTGATATATGCACCTGCCTAGGTGATATCTTACTCCCCAGACATCTTTTATTCGAACGTGACAATCTGACTCGTGTCTAAGAAAATTTGTTATGGGTGCAATATAACCCACATGGGTTGACGCACCCTAAAGCCCCAATAATCAATCAATGTACTCCGCGGTCCTGATCCGCCGCAGTGGACGCTATGCTTCGCGGCCCTAGTCGTCATAGTAGGTGTGCCCCACGGCCCCGGTCCACCACAGTGAACGGCGTACTCCGCGGCCCTGGTCCGCCGCAGTGGACGGTGTGCTCCGCGGCTCCGGTCCGTTACGGTGAACCATGTGCTCCGCGGCACCGGTCCCCCAGAGTGGATGGTGTGCTTCGCGGCTCTGGTCCGCCATAGTAGAAGGTGTGCTCCACAGCCCGGGTCCGCCACAATGGACGGTGTGCTCTGCGACCCTGGCCCGCCACAATGTACGTCATGGTCGAAAAAAACGGGCTTTTCCTGGATTTTGCCATTCATAGCATTATCCTCTTCACAAAATTATCCTCTATGTTGTTTCCTCCATGTGTTTTCAATTTGGACGTCTGATGGTGTTGTTCGACAATTAATTGCCCCGTGGTAAAGTGCTCAAGATTCACTTGAAGCTTCAAAGTGAGATTCTGATGCCAAGGTTTGAAGGAAAATATCCTCTCCGTATTCCATCACTGAGAAATTGTTCTCTCCTCATCCAGGATTGCAAAGTATAAATCCAACCCTGGTAGACGGTGCGTTCTCCACGGCCCTGGTCAGTCACAGTGAACGGTGTAGGATTAGTCACGGCTTTGCATCATTTTTCCGAGCAGTTTTGTGGGCATTAGTTGTCATTTTCCCCGCATTCTACCGTTCACCTTACCATTAATAGGTAGCAATGTCACCAATGCATTAATATTTCCCAATTCGTCACAGCCATTGATTGAGACACAGCTGCTCTTGTTCTGCATTTCGATCGATAGATATTGATGCCATCAAAAAAGCAAATTTTGTCAGCAGCGAGACTGACCTTACTTCCACTAGGATAATGATAACAGGTACTGACAGCAGCGCGGCCAGAAATGCTTTTGGGTGCGGCACCCTTCTGGCCTTATTCGTGTCCCTCGCACCTACATGAAGACTCCTTACGTCTGCCATGTGTTTCTAGTGTCCGACATTTGGCACCTCTTGATATTTGCTCTTTATATGCTTTATATTTGCTTTATATAATAAGGTCCGGTCACACGAAGTCGGGTCATCCCGGATCATTGTTTCTTCACACAATGTCGTGGTGTACTACTTCGGTGGCTCTAAAACCGAATTAAAATTTCAATTCACAAAGAACAGTAGCATTCGGCATAAGACGACATTGCGGGCACAATGTCGCCAAGGCAGCTGACGCGCACAAAAATCTCAACTCCACACACAAGACGGCAGTGTAGAATATCCATAATACTTGACCTGACCTAACACCATTGACCTTGTCACATATTTGAAAGCAGAATGTCTATATCATTCTTATGTCATGTTCTGCACGAAAAGTTTTCCCCTTACTGCGATAAGAAGAGAGAATTTGAACTGACTTCCGTTTAGTAACCTTGACCTTGATTGAAATTTTGGGAAAGCAGAGTGATTTTATTTGATGAAAGAACAGTATGATCTGGATTTGGTGTTGCTATGCTGCAATTACTGCGAATGGTGGCATTTTGGAGATTTTGGAATATTATCCTCCTTGGTCCATCCCAAGTCAATATCAAGGGGAATTAGAAATCAAATTGGTGAGTGAGGTCAAGAAGGCAAATATGGTGGGGTCCAAGCACCACCAAAGGTATATAAAAATCCGCACTACCTTTTGGAGGGAAAGGATTACAAGTACTAACAGGGTTGCAGTGAAAATGCTCCTGTTGCGACACACCTGGTGCGGGGCCCATTCCAATTCAACCGATTTGAAAACTGTTTTGAATTCTGACATTATACCTACTTTTCGAAGTTTTGTACTTTTTATTTCCGACTCTAGCAAAGAAACCATTCGAGCCGACACATTCATTTCAAAACCGTCGGATGGCACTTCTGGGAATCTCCTGGGCTGACCTTTTCGGACTCCTTGGCCGTGACCGAAGAGGCATGTACCCAGTGTGTCCTACTCTTGCTCTTGGCTGCGCCATTGGGTACGGGTGGGTTTTTACTGTTGTAAAAAAAAATAGTAGGAAGATTGCGCTGATTGATGTCTGTGATCCGTTGTGCATTTTAATTTGCTTTGTGTCGTGTGTGATGACTGACTAGACTTGGCAATCACGATGACTACATCAATGCACATGTTTGATCAGAGGACATTGTTTTCGATTTATATGCTTTTGTGGAAGCTGTGACCCCTCCCCGACCCTGAACTCGCCCCACCAAAACTTTGGCTTCGCCCCTCCCTAATGTTAGGCACCAAGGAAATAGCTTCACCCATCGTCATCACAGTTCATGCCTGCTGTGCTCCGATGCTCCATCAAGGCCGGTGTGTTTTAGCCTGCATATGGGCACATAAATATTTTATTTAAGCCGGTGTGTGTTTGTTGGTGTGTGGAGTGAGGGGAGTGTGACGTTGACGATGACGATGACGATGACGATGACGATGACGATGACGATGACGATGACGATGACGATGACGATGACGATGACGATGACGATGACGATGACGATGACGATGACGATGACGATGACGATGACGATGACGATGACGATGACGATGACAATGACAATGACAATGACAATGACAATGACAATGACAATGACGATGACGATGACGATGACGATGACGATGACGATGGACCCGAGACCACTGTATGACACTGTAGTCGCATGCTATGACTCAAAGTTTTTATGTTGACATGTGCTGTGTACTGCTCTTTTGCTTATGTGACTTCACCTGTTACTGGGCGATTTTGCCCGTTGGCGAGGATGCTGAATAAACATAAACATACACATCGTCAAATAAAAAATCAGAATTATTGAGGTCTGAAAATATAGTGGGCGAAATCCGATGAGTTTTTGGTTGGGGGGGGGTCAAGTACGTTGACACTTCGCCCTCCCCCCTCCCCCAATGTTTTTCACAAATCGGTACCCCTGATTCGTATGTTATCCGAATTTCAGTATAACATGACGATGCCATTTCGATGATGCTCCGAGTTGTAACACATACCTGCAATAATTCTCCATTTGTATTTATCGCATAAAAGCAGTGTGCTAAAGTCGACATAGTATATGCAGAGGTGCAGATAAACCTAACCTCACCCACGTCAAATTAAAGTATTACACTGTAATCGGCTGTGCCATGATCAAAATTTTGGTATGCTATTTTACATGGATGCATGGCACTTAGCGTCCCAAAAGCGGTAATGTCAGAACCTGCCACCGGGAAAAATACTTTGCTGGAGCAATGTTTCTCGTCTTTCTATCGCTCGTGGCAGCAGGACAACTTGTTTGCTGTGAAGTAATTTTTCAAAATGCCACGTCTTCTCAGGGAAAACCCAGAAGACACCCTTGTGTTTACTGACAAAATTTTTACAGTCTAGGTGAATCGTCACACAGTATTTGCAACCCTTTCCGGTTATCTCACTGATTCAAAAACCTTCATGTTCACCTCGGCGCAACACCCGCTGCGGCCATAGCAATGATGTACAACACCTGCGAGAAATCAAGGTGACCCCGTTGTTATCGATGACAATGATGTATTTGTTATTGTCCGGCCTTCTGCACGGATTGGTACTTCTCGTGGCTACGGTCTGACGCTGAGCCTCGTGCAGGGGCGTCGCCACCGGGGGGGGCAGCGGGAGCAGTCGCCCCCTGCCGTGAGATTGTGGGGGCGCCGCCCCCTCTAACATTTGAAGCGGCCCCTACCCGGAACTGCACAGGAAAGAAAGGTGAGCAAGGAGGCAGACGGGACAGACGATCATGCTGACAAGGAGGGCCCAAGACTGGCAACGAGGCTCCCAAGAAATCAGATCAGGTCCCTATAAGAGACGTAGAACGGAGATGTGGAGGGGTCCCCAGGACGAAAAGGATGCCACCGATACGGGTAAGGAGCCACCCAGGTTAGACAAGAAGGCTTCCGATGCGTGGCAGGAAATATTTAATCTGGAAAAGGGGGCCCATGATGGAAGAGGAGGCCCCTATAATAGAAAATGAGGACATATGATAGGAGAGATTTCCAAGGACGCAGGAGGAGGCCCCAAGATGGGTAAGAAGGTCTCCGCAGGAGTGAGAGAAGGCCACTGAGATAGGACATAAGCCCCTAATTTGGAAGTGGAGGACCCAAGGAGAAAAGAGTTGTGATCAGGACCCAAACCACCCTGCTAAGAGGATACTGAGGCTCCAAACACAGATGAGGAGGCCTCCAAGGTGTGAGAGGAGGCCCCTAATTTGACAAAAGAGCCCTGTGAGAGGATAGGAGGCCCCATAACACGAGAAAATTGGCAAGGATGCTCCCAGGATTGAAAAGGAGGCCCCCAACACGGACAGGGAGGCCCCAGAAAATGAGAGGAGGCCCTAAGACGGAAGAGAAAACCAGTGGATATGAGATAAGGTTTCGGAGAAGCAAGAGGAGGCCCCAAGACGGGTAAGGCTCCACCAAGATAGAAAAGGATTATCCAGAAACGTAGCAGGAGGTACCTAATTCGGAGGAGGACGCTACAAGATTCGAAATATGGCCCCGTGATGAACGAGGATACCCCTAAAGTAGGATAGAAAGGCCATCGGGTAAGAGAAATGACTTCCGAGCAGAAAAGAAGTTCCAAGACAGATAAGAAGGTCCCCAGGAAATGACAAGGCCATTGAAATAGGAAGGGATGATTGTAATTTGGAAGCGGAAGCACCAGAGAGAAGAGGAGTCCACCAGGAGATAAGAGGCCACATTTAAGATGGGCAAAGACCGAATCAAAACACAAAGCAGGATGTCTCAAAGACGTGAGGGAAGGCCCATAATTTGGAAAAGGAGGCATCTAGAAGAGAAAAGGAGGCCTTTGCAGTACTCAAGATGAGCCCCGAAAGACGGGTTAGGAGGCTCCCAGGACCGAATGAAGTCACGAAGACCGGTAAGAAGATACCGGGCAATAAGAAAAGGCCCTTAAGATGGGAGTGGTTGCCTGTATGATAAGTGGAACATCATGAGTTTCCACAAATTGAAGCCCCCTCCCCTATACGGATAAAACGTCGCCAGGACAAAGGAGGTCCCCGAGGCGTGGCAGGAGGCCCCTAATTTGGCAGAGGAAGCCACAGGCTATGGTAAAGGGGCCCCAGGTTGTAAGAGGGGCCCCCTAAAACGGAAGATGGGGATCATGGAATGTGGGGAGGGATGATGCACGAGGAGACATCCAAGACCGGCAAAGAGGCCCCAGGAGGTGAGACGAGGACCCCTAAGGCGCGAGAGGGGCCCATAATTTGCAAGAGTAAGCCCATAAAAAATGACAGGAGGCCCTCGTCTTGTCTCCTAAGCCACCGTCTCCCGTCGGGACCACCTATCCTCGCCAGCACGAGCCTGACAATCCCCACCTATCCTCGTCAGTATGGACCTGACAATCCCCACCTATCCTCGCCGGGACGGGCTCCACAATCCCCACCTATCCTCGCCAGTATGGACCTGACAATCCCCACCTATCCTCGCCAGGACGGGCTCCACAATCCCCACCTATCCTCGCCAGGACGGGCCTCACAATCCCCACCTATCATCGCCAGCACGAGCCTGACAATCCCCACCTATCCTCGCCAGGACGGGCCTCACAATCTCCACCTATCCTCGCCAGGACGGGCCTCACAATCCCCACCTATCCTCGCCAGCACGGACCTGACAATCCCCACCTATCCTCGCCAGCACGGACCTGACAATCCCCACCTATCCTCGTCAGCACAGGCCTGACAATCCCCACCTATCCTCGCCAGGACGGGCCTCACAATCTCCACCTATCCTCGCCAGCACGGACCTGACAATCCCCACCTATCCTCGCCAGCACGGACCTGACAATCCCCACCTATCCTCGCCAGCACAGGCCTGACAATCCCCACCTATCCTCGCCAGCACGGACCTGACAATCCCCACCTATCCTCGCCAGCACAGGCCTGACAATCCCCACCTATCCTCGCCAGGACGGACCTGACAATCCCCACCTATCCTCGCCAGCACAGGCCTCACAATCCCCACCTATCCTCGCCAGCACGGACCTGACAATCCCCACCTATCCTCGCCAGCACGGACCTGACAATCCCCACCTATCCTCGTCAGCACAGGCCTGACAATCCCCACCTATCCTCGCCAGGACGGGCCTCACAATCTCCACCTATCCTCGCCAGGACGGGCCTCACAATCCCCACCTATCCTCGCCAGCACAGGCCTGACAATCCCCACCTATCCTCGTCAGCACAGGCCTGACAATCCCCATCTATCCTCGTCAGCACGGACCTGACAATCCCCACCTATCCTCGCCAGCACGGACCTGACAATCCCCACCTATCCTCGTCAGCACAGGCCTGACAATCCCCACCTATCCTCGCCAGGACGGGCCTCACAATCTCCACCTATCCCCGCCAGGACGGGCCTCACAATCCCCACCTATCCTCGCCAGCACAGGCCTGACAATCCCCGCCTGTCCTCGCCAGCACAGGCCTGACAATCCCCGCCTGTCCTCGCCAGCACAGGCCTGACAATCCCCGCCTGTCCTCGCCAGCACAGGCCTGACAATCCTCACCTGTCCTCGCCAGCACAGGCCTGACAATCCCCACCTGTCCTCGCCAGCACAGGCCTGACAATCCCCACCTATCCTCGCCAGCACAGGCCTGACAATCCCCGCCTGTCCTCGCCAGCACAGGCCTGACAATCCTCACCTGTCCTCGCCAGCACAGGCCTGACAATCCCCGCCTGTCCTCGCCAGCACAGGCCTGACAATCCCCGCCTGTCCTCGCCAGCACAGGCCTGACAATCCTCACCTGTCCTCGCCAGCACAGGCCTGACAATCCCCGCCTGTCCTCGCCAGCACAGGCCTGACAATCCCCGCCTGTCCTCGCCAGCACAGGCCTGACAATCCCCACCTGTCCTCGCCAGCACAGGCCTGACAATCCCCACCTATCCTCGCCAGCACAGGCCTGACAATCCCCGCCTGTCCTCGCCAGCACAGGCCTGACAATCCCCGCCTGTCCTCGCCAGCACAGGCCTGACAATCCCCATCTATCCTCGTCAGCACAGGCCTGACAATCCCCACCTATCCTCGCCAGCACAGGCCTGACAATCCCCGCCTGTCCTCGCCAGCACAGGCCTGACAATCCCCGCCTATCCTCGCCAGCACAAGCCTGACAATCCCCATCTATCCTCGTCAGCACGGGCCTGACAATCCCCACCTATCCTCGTCAGGTCGCCCAATCGCCACATACACATGCAAACGTCGGGTCTGTCAGGGTCCATAATCGCACTGTTTTGCACTTGTCGAGTAATTGTCGCATCAACACGCCCCTCCCCCTCCCCCCAGACAAACACACTGATGGCATGCGCTGGTAAGTTCCTATATATTCAGTGCCTTAAGCGGGCCCCTGTAGGTGTAACAGCATGTCCCATTACGTCATGGTATCCAGGTTGGGGACACTGAGCACTAGGCCAACACAATGTGTCCATGTGTTGATGATCGTATGATGTGGCGTGACTGGCCAGATCCCGACGTGACGTTGTTTTCCACATGCTATCGCCCATTGATGTGACATCGGCACTTGTCAGATCGTGAACACGACATACACAGTCGATGCCGAGGCTGGACTGATGGGCGTGTTTCCCCAAGCCAATGCTGCTGCTGGTTGGCAAGTCTGTATATCTAGCTGTTCAGTGCAAGTCAGAAACAGATACGTAGGTAATATAGCATGTAATTTCTGATATATATATATATATATGCCTATGGCATTGGTGTGTCTGTCAAGACAGCCCACGCTCAGCCCATTCAAGCGGCCCCCTCAAAAACGCTCAAAATATAACATATCATGCATCTTGATGGGCTGAACACAATGGTAGGCTCCAAAGCTTGGTGCATGCAGTAATTTAGCTTCCAAAGCTAATTATCAACTACCACCATAAAATTCCACAAATGTATGAAACAAGGCAAGCAGTATACCGAAACGAATCGTCTTTGTCAGCAAAGTTCAAAGCTGCACATTGATAATTTATTTACACCCTACTTTTTTAGCTGCATACACATGATTCGGTTTTTCACGTAATGCTTTATTTCCCATTAGCTTTAGCATGGGGACCAATGGACGTGATTTGGCCGGCCCCTACGATTTGTCTGATGTTTGGCATATGAGCAGTTTCACGTCCGACACCTAGCTTGCGAGCAAATTAGCCGGGTGCATTCATATTCCCACCCAAGACAGGCGATGGGAACATTGACCAAACTGCAGATCTGAGCGAATGCGGTCGTGTCTCATCTCAAATGACTGTTAAGCTGAACTCGAAACTACCCTTTGCTAACTTAACCTTACCTTACCTAACCTTAGGTTGTTGCCAAGTTTTTGAGCTGCATACTTATGGATTGTAATTTTAACGTAACGCTTTATTTCTCATGGGCTTTAGCATGGGGACCAATGGACGTGATTTGGCCGGCCCCTACGATTTTCTGATTTTTGGCATATGAGCAGCTCCACGTCCGACACTTGGCTTGGCGAGCAAATTAGCCGGATGCATTCATATTCCTACCCAATGCAGGTGGTGGGAACATCAACCAAAATGCAGATCTGAGCGAATGCCTATGAGAAATAAAGCATCACCTCAAAATCCGGATCCATAAGTATGCAGCTCAAAAAGTTGGCAGCATTAAGTTCAGAAATGGTAGTTTGGAGTTCGGCTTGACACGGAAGTCATTTGAGATGAGACACGACCGCATTCGCATTTTGGTCAATGATCCCACCCTCCTGTATTGGGTAGAAATATTAATGCACCCGGCTAATTTGCTCGCTAAGTCAAGTGTCGGAGGTGTAGCTGCTCATATGCCAAAAATCAGACAAATCGTGGGGACCGGCCAAATCACGTCCATCGGTCCCCATGCTATAACTTAATGTCATTATTCCTATGGGAAATAAAGCATTACGTCAAAAACCGAATCATGTGTATGGAGCTAAAAAGTAGAATGTAAATAAGTTACCAATGTGCAGCTTTGAACTTTGCTGACAAAGACGATTCGTTTTCATATACTGCTCGCCTTGTTTGGTACATTTGTGGGATTTTGTGATGGTAATTGGATAATTAGCTTTGGAAACTAAGCTACCGCATACACCAAGCTTTTGAGCCTACCATTGTGTTCAGCCCGTCAAGATGCATGATATGTTATATTGTGGGCGTTTTTGAATGGGCCGCTTGTATGGGCTGAGCGTGGGCTGAGCGGGCTGTCTTGACAGAAATGGCACTGGTTCAGAACAGTGCAATTCGTGTTCCGCGAGGTTCAGAGCAGTGATGTCCAAAGTATGGGTGTCATGGGTTGTGGCTTAAATTTGGGTTGTGCTATCATGAATGGAACGGTATGAAAATTAACACTCACATGCCTTCCTGATGCTCGAATACATTTGAACTGAAGCCTGTCGTGGTATATGGTGGATATTTACCTTCACAGTTAATAACTGGAACAACAGCATATGCTTCTGTCACATGAATTTAGCTATAATTCGTCCAGAATGCAGGCAAGATGATCTCGAGAACACTAAGCGCTACTCTATTTGTTTCTTTGCGCTTTTATATAGTGCAACTAGTGAATGGCATGTCATGAACTAGGGCATAATGTTGGTCATGCATCACGTGAATATTACTGGAGCCTGGGTGGAATTTGGCATCCTGGTCCATTATTTTGATCGTGATTGTGCCTTTAGGCAAGTGTTGGCGTCGGGAGAATGCCTGGATATTTGGTTACACATTATTTCGCATGATTACTATCAACCCGAAGTGGACAAGGCTGACTGCTGCATTTAATTTCTGGAACAGGCCTCATATTTTCTCTTTTCACCCAGGCATGCTTTGATGAACCGCGTTTCTTAGTTGTGCTGATAAGTTTAATAACAATATTTGTATCAGCGGCAGTATATTGACATGACAATTGCACGGTCCGGTTATAATGGTAGCTGGTGGCTCGTAGACATTCAATGCAACGGCAGGTTAAAACATATAGCGTCACTCTCCCCATTTTTCTTCGATTGATAAGCTAACTCATTTGGCTTGTAACCTTGGAACTTAGGCTCGGCAAATTTGCATTTCATGAAATTTTGTCACAAAGGAAATTGCCTTTGAATTAAATCAGTTTATGTTGGGAAAATATGCATCACTAAATCTATTGTTCAAGCCGATTTCTTGCAGTTCTTAAAATCGGTGCTGAGTAGACATATAATAGGTACTGAGTAGGCATAGAATCGGTGCTGAGTAGGCATATGATTGGCGGTGAGTAGGCATAGCATGGGTGCTGAGTGGGCATAGGATCGGTGCTGAGTAGGCATAGTATATGTGCTGAGTAGGCATAGGATAGGTGCTGAGTAGTGATAGGACAGGATGCATATGAAAATAGTTGCTTACACTTTATTGTGATTAGCTTGGAGACTCATGGGCATTCCTCAGCATGGTACTGGGACGTTTTCCTGGAAGAAATCACCATTTATGCGGCTTAGTTAACGAATGAAAACAGCACACTTCAATTTTGTTATACTCCAAGATCAATTGATGGAGACCGTGTTGTCAACATTCTACGTGTATTGGACAAGCGATAAGGGGCAGACAGTAATTGCGCACGGTTGCTCTGATGTTATTTGACATTGGTTGCGGTCAGGCCATGGGCCACTATCATGGGCGAGGAGGATCCAGCACGCATGCATTGCAGAGGCAGCACCAATTGTTATGGCGTCAATGCACCTTGCCAGGCGTGTAAGTGGTGCATGCATGCTTGCAACGTTTTCTTAGTTTGCGTAATTGATTCCAACCTTGTTGCTTCAGTGCCGCCGCCACTCGGCTGTTTCATCGGATGTTCACCAGCGCCAGCTCTGGTGAATTCTTTGTGAGCCGTGGCGACTCCAGACCGGAAGCAGCCAGCCGTTGTGGCATACTCTATGGGACGGCTACGGCAGCGCACCTTGACCAGGTCTGACCGTCATCCACAGCCCGTGCGGCTCCGCCGGCCGCAGCCAGGTGTTGCGCCGACACGAGTGACTTCTCGCATTTCGCCCATTTTGAGTTGGAGGCGACATCGTGCGCAGCCAAGGTGGGCCACTCATGGGCGGCGGACCGTTGCCGCCGCCGACCGTGACCTGCCGATCGGCAGACCGATGGCCGTCCGACCTGGCAGCCCGTCCAGTCGTAGGAAGATGGCAGCGCGGTGTGACAGCAGGCCGGCGGGGGCGCTGCCGTGCCGCCGCCACTGCCGCTGGTGGTTGTCGCCGCGGCCCAGCCGGATCATAGAGCGTACCCGCGACTGGTCGGCGCTCCTCGGGCTCACTGAGTGGCTGCCGCCGCAGCCGGTGTCGGACCACAACTGGCAGTCGGCCGTCACCAGCGTTGCCGCCAGCAGCCAGAACAGCAGCCACACGCTCATGCCCGCCGCGCCTGCCGGGTACAGGGTGCCGAGTTAGCGCGGCTCACCGGCGACGGCGGCATTTTACTGATCCTCACCGTGAACTGGAGCCATCAGCCTTCTCGCAAGTTTACAGTGGTGGAGGAGCTTCTATTGAAGCCACTTAGAGCGTGTTAATTTACCATGCAACCCATTTGTCCACAAACAGTGTCAGACCAAGTCGTCTGATCCACCCGTCCGCTTCGTTTTGTCAGAGTCCTACGCTTCCTCGGCCCGTCCCCCGGGGTTGACGGGATTCTGAAAGTTGAAGCTACGTCGTACGATGTCAGTTGCAGTGTGGGGACAACACGCCTCTTTGACTCAGGTATCCCGGGGGTAGGTGGGTCCGTATGACCTCTTGTGGACCGAGTGGCTGATCGTAGGAGTGTGGGCCCGGGCTTCGACCTGGTGCCCACCAGCGCCGACTAGCTCGTGTCAAGAGGTGAGCGGCGCTTGATCTCGGCCAGAACGGTGACTCTCTGTCTCCATCCCCAGTGATGACCTCGCCCGCCCCGTGTGGCCCCTTGGGTGCCTGGTGTTCTTCTATTGACGTCGTACAGGCGTTCCCCCAGTGAAGGGCAACGGAAACTTTGCCCCCCATCCAAAAAGTCAGTTTATCACGGCGTCATCCCGGGATAATGGTGTCCCCGTCACGTGAGGGGTCACAGAGAGCCAGACGTCAACACAAATCAAGTGGCATCTGCAATCACAAAAACGTCCCTGGTCTTTCTGATAGAGACCAGACCAACCGTTTCCCCGTTGAGGGTCGGAAGGTTACTAATGGCAATAACCCGAATAGCAAAGGGGAAAAAAATTCCCTGTTTCCGTCTGCTTGTCTCTCGGGACAGACCAAGGGACTATTCCTCTCTGTACCCTGTACCCTTTCGAGAGACGAGGCGGGTGTGGCAGGCTTGGGAAGTCGTTCGCTGTGAGTAGTTGAAGGATGGTGCACTAGAAGAGGAGTTCACAGCATCAGGGAAGTGGAGAAGGCAGGGGAAGCGAGAGGAGTGTTGAAGTTGCTCACAGTGTACACATGGCTGATAAAAAGATCGACGAGACAACCCCGCTTACAGCAGAACTCCACAAATCAAAAACAAACAATAACCACCCGGGCCTCATTAATCGGTATGACTCGGTATCGGTATGAATCGAGAGATGCACCCGAGGACAAGATTCGCGTTGCCATCGAGCTATCGAATTCGCGCTGACCGGTGCGGGGAAGATGATGATAAGGAGAAGCACAAAGATGATCCGGCCTAGAAACGTGTCCCTGATGTTCAATGGAACAGATCTGCCCTCCATCCGAGAAACAGGTTTCATACGTGCGTGTGAAGGTAGTAACAACCTTCCCCGAACCCACGCGATTTTTCAAGTGTCAGAGGTTTGAGCATATTAACTAATAGATACTGTCGGAATCGTCCTGTATTTGACAAATGTGCTTCATATAGTCGCCTGAGACATTCTTTTGGTGGAGGTGAGGTGTGTTTGGGTTAAACGTGCACCATTGCTAATGCATGGGAATAGTAGAAAAGGGAAATACCATTGAGAAAGAAGCACAGCCGAAGCAAGCGAACACTATAATGGAGATAGCTCAACAACCACGGTTCGCGGTGACATGAAGCCGACATACTATTGTGATGAATCGAACAGGACATCATGTCAGTTTCAATATTTTCACCTTCACGTGCCACGTGAAGGTGAAGGCGCTAGGTGGGGCTAAAGGTGCTAAGGGGCGCTAAAGGTGAAATGTTCCGTTTTTGATCATTTTTGTCGCGATTCCGGTCTCAGCAGCCAGATGAGACAACGATCACTTATATTGCATCTGGTTCACGCACCGACTACATTTCGCCTGGCAAGCGTGGACACCGTACTCCAAATTTTGTCCTCAACAAATATTAATGCAATGCGGCGTTCCCCAACCATTAAAAATGTATTTGTTTGCCACACCTAAGCAGCTCCCAAATGCCTGGCTTCGTCGCTGGGTCAGTTTCATAGTCTCAGTGCTTGATAATTTGGAATGATAATCGAGATGGTTCGGGACGAAACATGCGCAATGCTATATTTTGTAATGTAATAGTGCTCGTGTAAATATGCTAGCATAATAGCCCTTCACAGGAACAAGCTGTTTGGGAGTAGCTTGGACTTGGCAGCGACCCTGGTATGCCATGTGTATGAAAACAATTACCTATGGCTGTTATGTTATCTTTACCACTATTTTGCATCGCCTCGCTACGTCTTGCTGCACCCCACTGTGCATCCTTGGTGAGTCCTTGAAGCAAATTTATCCTATAAACTTGCCCGCTCTCCACCAGAACCCCGACAAATATTGTATTGGTGATAACTTGCTTAATACGCAATTCAGTGAACTCTCAACTGGGTAAAGTGCATACGTAAAATTGACTAAGAGACTGCTAGACTTGACAGGAAACGGACGGGACAGTACGGGTTTGGTTGGCGACATAAAGCAGGCTTGCTTGTGAGTCCCTCATTCACATGAACGTGGACATGGCAGGACAGGCTCGGTTGGTGGCATGGAGCAGGCTTGTATCCAGTGAGGCCCTGCACTCATATGAACAGTGGACAGGCCAGTACACGCTCGGTTGGTAGCATGGAGCGGGCTTATATCCAATAAGGCCCTCCACTCACCTGGACAGTGGACGAGGCAGCACAGGCTCGGCAGGCGGTATCGAGACCGACTGGCGCAGTGTCAGACAGCAGCGACCTCTACCTTTCACCGGCGGTCAGCTGCACTTTATGTAGCAGCCCCGCTAGTCGGCTAGTGCGCATGCCCTGGTCCACATCCGCAGGAATAATCGAATGAAGTGTAAGATGTGAATTGGCCAACGATGTAAATGGGCTGGAAGGAGATCAATTTTAGCAAAAGTTTGGGCAGCCTCCACACTTGCGCGACACATTCTTCAGTCATGCATGAACTAATGTTGTATCAGCCATGAGCACAAAATAAATAGAACAATGGAGATTGGAGAATGACAAAATGAACACAGTAAATTGTCTAGCAAAAGTAATGTGCTATGGTGTAAATGCTCGGGGCATTTTTTATTTCCAGCGCTGATTGGGAGGGAACACTGGGTGGTAAGGTATGCATCTAGGCGAATGCCTAGCGCTGACTGGCAACCAATCCTTCCTACCGACACGCCAAAGCAAACTCAAAATAAGATGCGATCGGTCTGGCACAGCGTTGGAAGCACGACCTTGTTCTGGATGTCTGTCCTCCGGGATACTATCCTCTCTGGAATATTCTGCGTTCTTTTTTGCCAAAAGAAGGAATATAATTGTTTTACGATGACCTCAAACGTATTGCTGTTAATAAGCATGCCCGAAGCTGGCTGAAAAAAATATAAAAAGGGGTTCTTTAGTGTCAGAAACAGGAACAAGATTAATCTCCCCGAATTACGACACGACTAAATATACCTCTCTAAATCTAGGATTCCAGAAAACAATCCAACCCTGGATTTGGAGGTTCTTTGCCAGCATACTTACTTGCACGTGCCTATTTTTTTTAATAGGCTGACCGTTACACAAGGATCTTTGGTGTTTGATGTTAACGCACAGTTAGTTATGATCTCTATCATTGGGTAGCGCATTGCACTAAACTGATCAACCCTGTATTGCATTAACCCTTTCATTCTACGTGCTATAACCTTGTCATGCTACAGGACTCCAATTGAGATCTCGGGTACTCTGTCCACATGTAATACTGCGCAAGAAGAATGTCTATCAACCATTTAGAGAAGATGAAAGAAGCTGGAGGAAAAGCGCAAATTGGTAAGTAGCATACGAGCTCGTATTCATGTTGATGAATGAATTTGCGCAGGTTTCCTCTCCCCATTATAATTTGTGTGTAAAATGTTTATGAGCGACTAACCGGATAATTACCGTTATTTTTATGATGTAACGATCCCTCGACAAGATTTCAAACAAAGGATGTTGAATGATCTTACCCCACACCCTCACGTGTCTATTCCGTTGCCGACAGAGTTGTCACGCCAAAGACGTATTCAACCCCCTTCCCCCGCCGCACCCCACTAGCAACGAAAATGTACTAGATGAAACGAGAAAGTTTGAGATTTTCACCACTCAAAACGAAAGCGTTCTCTATTTCATGACCTCTGTTTTCCGTCGAGACCCCTTAAGAAAATCCTGGTTGTGCCACTGTGCCACCTCCATGCTCCCAAGACACTGAACGGAATTTCATGACCCTTTCGCCACTCAACGCAACCTAGTCGATATATGTTGATTGGAAGTTTTGCATGTAATGACCTTGAATTTTGCTTAGCATTCCAAAAATGTACAAAACCGTTTTAGGAGCTCTTACCACGCCCATGCTTCGAAGTGAGTCCATTTATCTGTACTGATCAGGGTGCTTGGAATTTCACCATACAGTCATAATTATCGTTCCTTTCTCTCCCAGCTCGCACTGATAACGACAGCGACCGGCGCTGGGTGCTGGCGCTGGCCGGTGCGACAGAGTGAGCTATGACGGTCCATGTTGCCGAAATACACAGTGCAGGGTGGAAAATCCTGGTTAGATCTGACATTTAGATGATCACATGCCTGAATCTCGTTGATGTCAAGCTGTACAAAAGGCTTCATGAAGTCTTTGACAAAACATGCAAATCTTCCAGCAAGCACTGTCACACTATATGTAGCACTGTACATGCAACGCTTTCATATTATGTATTTCATTTGGCTGCTGCCCTGGTGTAATAATCGACAATCACACTGTAGTATCTTCGAGTGCTGAATCCGAAATCAGCGCCCATCTTTATCCTAGAAAGCTGACTCGCGGGTTAACACGGCTTTGTGCAACTTCATCTGGCCACGTTATAGCTCAAAAGGATAGGCACTTAGCATAGGTAGTACTCTCTTACCCTGGGATATCCTACTCAAGCATGCAGGGGTGTGGATTTCTGACAATTGTTGAGGGGGCGGAGGGCACAATACATGGAGGAAATGGGTCGGTCGAAATATATTGTGGGGGAGGGGGGGGGGGAGGGCACACTCATAGGGTTCCTTGAGAGTTGAAATTATTGGGGGAAAGAGCAAAGCTAACATTGAGGGGGCACTTGCCTCCTCAAAACAAAAGCACATAAAATAAGACCCATGCAAGCATGCCATGTAGACTTCTCAAAATAATTATTTGTATTATTTTGCGCTTGTTTGAGTATCTGTTGTTCGCGCGTTATTGGGTTCGTCTCGGCCCCTGTGACCAAGAGATTCGAAGGTATAGACTCGGCATAGAGATAGTCAGGATGACGTAAAGCCATGACAGGCTAGTAGTAGAACGCGGATGGAAAGCGGCGGAAATGATATGGATATTCATATGAAAGAGAACATGCGAAGCCAAATCTTAGCGGAACACTGTTGTTCAATGAAAACGAAATAGAGGAGTCATCACCTTCTTGTTGAACCTGGCACAGATTTGTGCAATTCATTCCTAGAACCGCCTGAGATATAAGTTAAATAGGGTCTCCTCAAGATCTCAAGGACTAAGCAACAAAACTTAGGATTTCCATCTTCAATTAATCTAATCCATTTCATATGAAATATCATCAATCAATTACATATCATAAAATCCAATGGTAAATGAGGGACACTTCATTTTTGCCATCCAGAATATCTCTTTGAACTATTTTCGTCACTAATGACCCAACATGTCACGTCACAAGTCTTGTGAACGTGCTGCATACCTCAGGGAGGAATGGCTAATACTATCGTAGCATGACGTGCCGCTGCCTGTCTGAGGACACTCCACGGTCCAGATATCTTGTCTGTGTTGACAAGCCAGTTTCTACTGCATGTAAAGAAAACAACAAAGGGCAAAATATGACTAAAAATGCATTACCGCACAGCCGTTGGTGGTACTGCAGTGTCGTTAACTTTTATTAGGGAGAGGGTATGGGACGACGCACAAGACTGGTAGCGGCGTCAGTATCAAGAGGTGCTTATTCTTTGGTATGACTGTGAAGTGGCAAAGCATTCATTTCATGACTTGCTAAGGTCAGATAGCTGCGAATCCTACGCTTGTGCTGCTTGTGATTTCGTCCCACCTGTGTGTCCATTGACTAACCTGCACTCAAAACATCATGTTGTTAAATACTTGGTTCTAATGACAAACAGGGACGTAGGAAACACGGGCACTCATCTTCAGATATACACTTTCTATTGCAAAGCCCATATAGCTCATGACTAATGTCTTTTGCCCACTCCAACTAGTGGCTCCTTTGCCCCCTCCAACTACTTTCCCCCTCCTTGACTAGTGTCCTTTGCCCCCTCCTCAGGTTTGAACGCCTGTGATGGAATATGCACCGGCTAAAACACAGCTTGTGACCATGTCCTGTACGTGTCCTGGCTTGTATTAGCACATGTATTTGTATTACATACCACATCTTTGTTTGCTTTGCAGACAAAGAAATCACAAGCTTGGACCATCTTTCTATTCCCAAAGTAGGTGATGTTATCAGTCTTACAGACTCCGTTAGCCTTGTAAGTGATGACCTATCTGCTGAATCTCAAAATGAAAAGAAGATGGATGATGACATCACCGTATCCAGCATTGATACGATTGACTCGGCGACCGATTTTTCGTTTGATGTCTGCTACCTTATTTTCAAGCACCTGAAGAAAGTTATCGGGTGGGATTCACCATTTCTGAAATTGCTAGACATCGTTGTAGTCATCTCTGTGTACCTCAGTGTACTCACGGTCACCTTTACTATTGCCTTCTACCGAAACAGCACAGTCGCGATTGCAATTTTATACCTGTGTGACGGGGTTTACGCTGCGAATCTTCTGTTCATCACTTTCGTGGCCTTAAGCCCTGCCTCCGCGTGGTCTACTCCAAATCAGCTCGTCTATCGCAAAGAGTGTCGTTGGCTCTGTCTGATAGATCTGTTCACCGTCGTTCCGCTGGAGTTCATTGCCCAAGAGTTTTTGTTTCAAACAGCACCAGTCTTGCTGGATAAATCGATAGCGTTTGCTCGTTTGAACAGATTGCTTAGGGCGTATCGTTTCATTCGATTCTTCAAAAACAAAAAGAACGTTGTCGTTCTTGGCACACGCTATTCAGACATCCTGTCGGCATCGTGTGCTTTGTCACTGGTGATTCACATTTCAGCATGCTGGTGGTACTTCATGAACTGCCATGTGTTTAGGTCAGCATATCAGTACGGGACACTATGCTGGTCTATTGTTTCGGAGGGTCCCTTCGTAAATAATTTGACAGAAGCTTTACGGAACGATACGTTTTATTATACATCCAAGGAAAGCAAGGTAAAGCATAGCTGGACGATGGCCTTGATTCACGTTCACCAATCAGTCGACCTTGGGTTCGTCTTCAACCTGTACACTATATGTGCTTACTGGTCTACTTTAACTGTTCTTGGTGTTGGATATGGCGATTACAGCGCTCTGAATTACGAAGAAGTCGTGCTTAGCGTGATAGTGATGATTTTTGGGGCCGCTATCACTAATGGCCTGGTCATTGGTAACTTGACCTCTTTGCTCACAAATGTAGAGAGCCAACGCGCTACATTCACACATCGACTGAAGATAATCAAACGTTATCTGGCCGATAATGATTACGCCACCAACCTATCTGAGTCCATTCAAGGTTTCTATGAATATATTTGGTTCAAGAAAAAAGGCCAAACTAACGAAAATATATATGGAAATTTGCCTCTATCGTTGCAGTCGGAGATATGCCTCAGCGTTAACCGATGCGCTTTGAGCAGATCACCAATGTTTCAGGACCTAGATGAGGGTTTCCTACGATCAATCGCTCTGATGATCCAGAGCCAGTTCTACCTGCCCGGCCAGCTTGTCATCAACAAGGGGACCGTCAGCCGCTCCATGTACTACGTGGTGCGCGGCGAGCTGGAGGTGCTGAGCAGTCGTGACGACATCACACCTGTGGCCGTGCTGCGGCCCGGCAAGCTGTTCGGCGAAGTTAATTTGGTGCTCAACTTCGCGCGCACAGCATCCATCCGCGCAGCAACACACTGTGACTTGCTGGTGCTGGAGCAGAACGACGTAACTCCTGTTCTGATGCACTATCCGGAAGCCAGGCTGGCGATGTGGAATTACGTTAAGGAACTGTTCGAGGCAGACTTTGATGAAGATCTCCAGATGCTGAGTCAGGAAGTATTGGGAGGGCACAGCAATGCAGGACGCAGTTCTCACAGCCAACCCGCCTTTTTGCCGACCCTAAGTACGATGGTCGAAGAAGATGAGGATTTAATTAGCTCTGCCCATGACAAGGATCACGGAAAAACGGAAGGTACAAGCAAACAGAGTAAGCCATTTATCTCAAGATTTCCTATCATTAAGGAATCTCCAGCCTCTTTCACCGATGCAAAAAAGTCAATATTGTCCACGAAGTCTACCTACACACCTATTCTGAAGAACAGCGGAACTGCATCTGACATGACGTCAGTGAAAATGTCGTCTTTGAATGTTCAGAACCTGGAAAAAACCAACTCCCTGACTTTAAATGCGAAGCAGAAGAAGACTAAGGTGCACTTGGCCCCGTCTAGTATGAAAGAAAGTGAGGAATCGTTGGTGATAGAAACTGATGATAAGTTGATCCCGGCATTCCAGAGGCCAAATGATTTGCTTCACATTGAAGGAGACTCTGCGGTACGGCACCGGCGATTTAGCTGGGATGGGAACAGCAGCGTGTACAAACAGGTACGACGTCCAACCATACAACTTCGCGGAACGTCCGAACTTCAGCTTGGCTCTGGTGCAGCCGTACTGCGTCGTGACGAGCACAGCATCAGCCTTTTGATGCGACTTTGGAAATACGTTCAAAGACCACGGATTGAAGAAGGTGACGTTTTCGATACAATCTGGAAGGGGTTCATCTGGTTGGTTGTGCTTGTGCAGTGGTATCTCTATCTTTACTATGCCAGCTTTGCAAACGGATATTCTCCAGGCATGCTCAGCTTCACGTATGTGCTTGACATTGCGCTTGCATTTGACCTCATGTTCACTCTGATGACGATCGTGATCAGCCCTCGGAAAACCTATGAAACGTATCGAGATATATTTCAGTATCGCATTAGAACGTTCACTTTCTACTTGGATTTCGTAGCTGCATTTCCTCTGGATGTTTTGATTCCATCATTTGTTTGGTTCTTGAATTTGGTGAGAAGAGATCGACTTACCACCATTTGCAAGTTGAACAAGCTGACCAAAGTTTGGGTGGTTCCTCGTCGTTTTAAGTACTTTGAGGACCAACTTTACGTGCCATTGACTTTGATCAGGCCTGTAGAATTGATTATCTACATCCTGATGGGCGTACACTTTTCAGCATGTTTGTGGTTCATGGATGCAAACTTTGCTCATATCCTGTTTGAAAAGCCGTCGAGTGACATGTGGCTGAAACAGTTTACAGGACTCAAGATGGCTGAATATCCATTGGGAAGGTCGGAACTATTTGAAAACGATTCGTACATCTTGTCGTTATATTGGGCTACCGCCACAATGTCTACCACTGGATATGGAGACATTGTATCCATGACTACTCTGGAGTACTGTATCAGTATGTTTGTTATGGTTCTCGGATTAGGGCTTTTTGCCTATTCCTTGGCATCGTATGCTTCCTTGCTCTCTAACATAGAGCGACCCAAAGTTAAGTTTCATTCGATTGTGTTCGCCATGCAACAGTTTATGCTTGACCATCGTTTGGACAAGCAGCTGCGGAAACGTGTACTGCGCTACATGGAACTGCAGTGGCACGCATACGACGGTCTAGTGCTGCCCACCAGCATCCCTCTGCTGCATGATCTGCCTGAGGCTCTGCAGCACGACCTCGCCGCCGATGGTATGGTCAAGATACTGGGAAGTATAAAGTTGTTTCGTGGGACAGACGTAGCTTTTCGTCAGGAGCTGAGCCGGAAATGCTCAAGGCACCTGTTCCCACCCAACGAGTATGTGCTGTACAGTGGCGACCTCGGCAGGGATATGTATATTGTTGTTCGCGGTTACTGCGAGTTATACCTAGGTCGGGGCCAGAAATCGCTCGGTCTCATGGGACCAGGTATGCAGTTCGGTGAGACGGGCATGCTGTATGGCCTGCCACGGCCGGCGCATGTCATTACACGCACTCATTGTGACCTTTTGGTAATCCCACACGGTGAGTTCCAGCGTATCATGAAGCAGTTTCCTACCGTCAACAAGGAGATCAAAGAGGTACAGGAGAACGCGGCTATTCTGCACACTGTGAAGTTGAAACACGCTCACGTGTGGCGCATGTCAAAAGACGTGTCACAAGTGGACGATCCGCTGTCCACCGAGGATGAGACGCCGTCGTTCACCACCTTCTCAGAGGACGCGGATGGAGAGTATGAGAAATCGTTCGAAAGTCTGAAGCGCCTGTCGTTCCTGAGGAAACTGCTCATGCGACGGACAGTGCGTCCCGACGGTCAATTTGCAGTTCGCCTCGAGTGTTTTCATATAGTCTTTGTCATGTTGGTGCTAGTGATGACGCCGATGCACTCAACGTTCCTGCCGCACAGCATACGTGTTTACACCATCTGCACGTTTCTGGACGTAGTAGCTATCACTTATATGTACGTGCGATTACATGTGGCGTACTACAACGAGGACTCCATTCTGATCACTCACCCTTCGCGTACCGCTCAAAATTACTTGGAATCTGCCTTCTTCTTGGATTTGGTGGCCTGTTTTCCATTTGATTTGCTTGCTATGCTTTTCTTCGCGGGAAGGGTATATGAAAATATCACTACCATCGTCCTTTTTCGACTGAATCGAATGATCCAAGCTTACAATATCTACTGGGCCTTTTCAGTTTGGGAACGTGAGGTTTCCATCCGAGGAGCTCCGCTTAAGACGATAAAGTATGCGTTTTACTTTGGAATATACGTGCACATCTTGGCCTGCTTCTGGGCGTATTATGCTTGCCCTGCAGCAACTCCTCTACATCCTGAAAAATTTGCACCAAAGGCACGTCTTCAAGAGCTATACTCACACAATTCTACTGAGTTCACCTCCCGGAACCCCAAGTGCCGAAATATATCTTGGTATTCCATGTCTCAGTTCATAGACTCTGGTAGTGCCATTGACTTCTACATCGTCAGCGTTCTGTACACCTTGGAAATGATCGGCTCTGTTGGATACGGTCACATGACGCCACAGACACGCACAGAGTTCATACTATCCATCATATTGATGATACACGGTGTCATGTTCTTTGGCTACGTCATTGCCAGTGTAACAGCTAGTTTTGTTAATGCTGATATAACTAGAGCTGTCTTCAACGAAAGAGTCAAGAAACTTCGAAATCAAATGGATTATGAAAAGGTTTCAACCACCTTGCAGAAAAAGGTCTTGCAACATGTCGAATACGAGTTCTTCCGCTCTCAAGGAATGCAGGCTCACGTTCTCTTCACTAATCTACCCCCCAGCATCAGAGGGGATGTTGCGTTGGTTTTGTTCGAAGCCCTTATCAGTAATGTGCCAATATTCTCTACCATTGACCGCAGTTTTCATCGCATGCTTTCAATGTGCCTGAAGGAGGCCTTCTTCTTAGAAGGAGAGACGGTTATCTATAGAGGTGACATGGGCCAGGAAATGTACTTTATTCACCGCGGCCTGTGCGATATCATCAGCGAAGATGGTGAATCACTAATCACGCTCGAGCCGGGACGTTTCTTCGGTGAAGTCAGCGTCATGTTTTCAATACCACGTACCGTATCTATACAGGCTCGTACTAATGCAGATCTGTTTGTACTTACAAGGAACGATTTGCATGACGTGCTAGAGAACTACCCGGACATCAAACGTGAAATTGAGCGCATCGCAATTGAGCGACTGCAGACACAACAGCAGATCGATTCTGCCATCGGTGAAACGTCATCGCGACGGGTGAACAGGTCCGATCACTGGTCTGGCGACGATCTGCCGGAACCACACCACGGCAGAAAGCACAAGTCTCACAGACATCGTAGTCTGGCAGACCAACTCCATTCTGCTCTGCACTCTTTGCCACTAACACTCAGCAAGGGGACGCAAGAAACTCGGCGGCCGTCAGTACTGGAGAAAGAATACGAGGAAATGCTGGAATCAGAACGCCAGATGATACCACACAATCGACATCCTCGTGAAAAGCATGACTCGATAACTGCACGTCTGATACACGCTGTGAGCAAAGTAACTCACGATTGGTTTTCAACACATACAATGAAAAATGGAAACTTACTCCACAATTCCGATTCGGGAATTAACCAGCAAGAAAGTGTTGTTGAAGACATACCCCCTTCGATGACTCAACCGTCACTAGAGGCTCGCCCTCACAATGAAGGTGATGATCGCCGTAAGGTGGAGGGCAAGACCAGTCATGTTCCAATGACAATAACTGTCAGTAGTTTCCATGCCACCAATGACAGCCAGTCTATTTTAGCCACAGAGTCTAACGCTATCTCATCTGAGACTAACTTCCACATCGACGGACAAGCGACTGACAACAAAACTCATGAGTTGAAATCAGTGCCGCCTATCCAGTTAAGTCCTTCGACAGAAAACATCCAAGCGAAGAACATCGGGGAGAACCTGCCAGTTCCCAGTGAATCTACCCGAGCTGTATCAGCATCGAATCCATCCCGATGTTCACTGGCGGCCGGATCGCTGCACAACTCGTCGTCCCAGTTCCATGAGGTCTACATCAGTGATCAGAGTATCACAGTTGAATCCGAAATGTCGTTCATTCCAGAGGTGGCTGACGAGCCGAAGGGGTTGGCATGGGCTCGACTGAGTTCAAAGACGCCGCACACGCCGGCTGCTGTCATTGATTCCAGCACCGCCGCCCGACGCCAGTTCCAGCCGCCACCGTGTGCTATCACATGGTACAGACGGATTCGCAGTCTGGTGAACAAGGTCCTGCCGTCTGACTTCCTCTTCGTGCCCAGGTCAAAATACCTGCTCCTATTCAATCTGCTGCTGACCGTATTGGGCGTAGCGTCCATCATTCAGATCGTATATCAAGTAGCTTTTATGTGCTGCTCAGTAGCCTCTGACATCCTTTTCGGATTCTGCACATTGGCATACACACTTAAAATATTCATACGCATGCATACTGCATACTACGACCACTACGGTGACCTGGTGCGTGACTATGGCACCGTGCGGCGCACTTACATGCACCGGCCCACTGGCTTCCTCGTGGACTTTCTGTCGGCGCTACCGGTTGGCTTGCTCATATTGATCAGTCCTGATAATGCAATACTGCGGCGCAGCGTCAGTATGATTCGCTTAGTGCAACTTGCCAGGGCATATACGGCATTCGATTTTTTCCGCAGCTGGGAGCGTCAATTGAACGCTCCTCTTCTATTTCTTCGCTGCATGCGCGACTTTGGCCTACTGCTGATGCTACTCCACGTCTGCTCTTGTCTTTGGTGCATAGTCGGCTGCCCCAACAACACATGCCTGCCCAAGTCATGGATTCATCAGCGGAGACTGCTCAACGCCTCTCACAGAGAGCGCTATGTCAACGCTATATACTTCATCACTGCAACCATGACTTCTACCGGCTACGGAGATATCCACCCCGGTACCATTCCGGAGGCAATCTTCACCATCTTCGTGATCATGATCGGAAAATTCGCTCTAGGTAAGTTTGTTAGCCGATTACTTTCATGAATCGATCTTACTTCCATGAATCAAGCATACTAATGTACATATGAAATAATGGAACTTTTCCCCCTCCTCGCACTCCTTATCTTCCCCGCATTGGAGAAATAAAAATACAGCTCAAAATTTGCATCATTGCATGATTAACCATGGAAGTACGTCACAAGCATCGAGTCGCTCACGTTATTCGGCACTCGCTAAAAAAAGTGATGCTAGATCTCCCTCAATCAACGTATAGGGATAGAATAGAATGCCCATATCGAGTGTATAATGTAAATTGGCGAACAACGACGAGGTCTTTATGACAAGAATAAATGTGTTTTATGTGTGTACTTTCATACTTAGTTCAATGGGCTCCATGGTACCATAATGTGTTCTCCACCACGAGCCTGGAAGGTCCAGGAAATATTTGCAGGAGAGCTACTTTGTTAAGATCGTAGGTTGTGGAATTTCAGCCAAAGTGAGAAAATGCATTGTCTGCAAATACAGTGCAAGGTCGGCCTCATGGCTCAAGTTAATCAGTTTATTTTTTTCATGAAGATTTGTGTAAAGTGAAGGATGACGGTACATTTTGCTGCTTTAACATTCAAATATTATAAGTTGTCCTCTATGCTTAGGGGAGTCAAAAGGACTTGAGTCACTTCTAATATATTTAATTAAAAGCATAGAATATCTCTTCCTTTCCCTCTCTCTCCTCCCCCTCCATAGTTCTTGCTCTTCCTTTTTTCTCTCTTTCTCTCGCTTTCTCGCTCCTTCGCGCTCTCGGTCTCGCTCCATCAAACTGTTTGTGGTTACGGAGATGGATTAGCATCTTAAGAAGCGAATCCGCATATTCACTGATTTACTAATTCACTGAAACACTACTTGAGCGTCATTTCTCATTTATCGGTAGCAGAATAACGTTTTGGTAAGAAGCCACAATTTAGCATTGAGAACAGCGGAATGGCGACGTCGAGTTATTTGGAACCATTTAGCTAGACATCAGTTATCAATGTCGCTTGTTACTCAGTCGTCGATGCCTGATCATTCATAGCCAGAGATGAAACATACGTGTCTCGTTCTTTCAGTACCCAAAGGAGGTGGGGGCAACATAGCCGAAGCACCTGACGTGACCAAAAAATCAACACTACACACACAGACACCCAAGGGCGTTCATTTGGAATCAAAATATACTTCCGAAAACCAAAAAAAAACAGCTCAAGTCCACATTAACGCCAATACATTTGTTGGTGCATCGATAGCTTTAAAACATAATCAATAATATCTTCACGTCCGCAAAGGTCATAATCATTTAACTAGGAACATGGAAGGAATACGGATGGGCATACAATTGTCACACGCGAACACTGCGGACTCTGTGTTATTTGCAACGCCCGTAATACTCATATGCAGCGAGGATATTCCACGGTCAGTGTCGCTTATATTAGATTGAAATAGCCGGAAGGTGCTACTCACGGCGGGCTGTCCTGTGCGATTCCTTGTTTCAACTGTAGACGTTTTTCGTAGCCTGACTGGCTGTGCAACGCGCTATCACTCAGCATGGGTAAAAGTGTTGACTGGCGGCGCAGGTTTGATCATCGGAGATCTGGCGTCAACACTGAGTAACCTGGAGGTGGCTCGGGTCGAGATGGAGAGCATGCTGGGCCTCATCGTCGACCATATGAAGGATCAGATGGTACCGATGCACCTGCAGAAGCGGGTGGTGGAGCACGTGAAGTACGATTGGCACAGGAACCGCGGCCACTGCCTGAAAGACCTCCTGGAAAATATCCCTCACTGTCTACGGGTGAGAGTAGGCTTGTATGGCATGAACCTAGGCACGGGTCTACGTTACAGGCACGTTAAGTTTGCTTATCGTTGTTGGTCACTGAGGAAGCATCTCTGTTCATGCTGGACAATGTAGATATTGAAGTAACGGATTAAGGTTAAGTCAAATGATTCTGACTCCCTTATAATTGCTTGTGCTTAATGCTACTAGATGTGATATATTTGAACAGCTAAAGGGCTAAATTACCTGGAACTTAATATTTTTAATGAGCAACTCAAACTTGGTATACCTAGTGAAAACATCCGTTTTTGCTTGACTACTTATGAAGCCAAGAAACTAAAATACATGAACTGTGCATAGAACAGGGAGTACAAAATCCAGCAAACATTTTCGATTTTTACCAAATGTGATCGAACGAGATTTACGCCACTTCGAATGAATATGAAATGAAACGAATATCGCACCGCCACATCTTAGGACGTGTACAAGCGACTGTTTGCGCTATTTCCTACCCCTTATCACCAAGGTGACGTATCTTTGTAATGGGTGGATCCATAGTACACTGGATGTAATTACCTGGATTGGGAGAGAGGCTCTCCAGCGTTCAACACCTACCAGCACTACCACCAAACAAACTTCGTTTCCTGGCCCGCCGTCTAAAACTGATCTGTCGCTGCCAAATTTTGGCTCCTGATTTATCTTCGTGACATACCCTTGCTTCTCAGGAAGCGGACACCCCCACAAATATTACGACATCTCTTGGTAATGACCGTTAAGAGAGCTGAATGCTCTCTTAACGCTCTGAATGCTGTTGTAACCTATAGAGCAATGTTTCAGAGTGATTATGAATGACTTGAAATTGTGGCCAGTTGTGGCCGAACCTTCTCGAGCAGAAACGTTAAAACCCTTCTCTTAGCCGGCAATATATAACATTAATCCAACGGCACTGACTCCACATAAATGGTTTGAATTGTGGCCTTCCTTCCCATGCAAAATGGAAAGTTTTGCTCCTTTTGCTAGTAAAATACTTACGCTCATAGAGAAAAGGTTTCTTTTATATTTGCTTGCGCTTGCACTCATCGGCAAAAACGAAAACACATCAGCTCTGGATCCCTAGACAGTGTAGCACAGCTCACCATTTCTCATAATTTCAAACTTAAATGTAGTTGGAAGTATCGGGAACACTCGGACTAAATCCGTAAGAGCTGAGATTTATGAAGGGTGAATGCTCGGCTTTCCAACGATATGTGTAAAACACTTGGAATGCTTCACTGCTTCCACGGAGGTCGCGATTATTGACCATGGCCTGAAATAAAGCTGTTCACATTGGTGACCCTCGTACAGAAATTTGTCTAGTAGTTGCGGAACAATGATTTGCCATGAGCTGAGTTTTGTGTACTGTCAGGCTAACCCACCCTGGTGACGTGTTCAGGTAGAGGTGTTCAAAGCCATCTACGTCACGCAGTTCTGTCAGGGTAATCCACCCTTGTGACGTGTTCAGATGGAGGTGTTCGAAGCCATCTACGGCGCACAACTGCGCTCCATCTCGATATTTGAACAGGCGCCCGACTACGTGATACGCCGTCTGAGCTGTCTCTGCGAGCAGCAGGTCTTTCTGCCAGGTCGGTCAAATTGCGCCACTTGTACCCGACCAGCGGCATGCAAGTGAAGTTGGAGTAGATAATCTTAGTTGTCACTGAATAGGTTGTAACATGGGTGTCGATTTGCATGCTTTTGAGTGGGCGTTGATTAACTCAATGCTGGTTCCCCTCCCCCAAAAAAAATATTTGCAATTTTAACATGGGTGCCTGTGTGTTGACTTCCAATTGAGTTCGGTCCTTCCGTTCCATTTGTGTATCCTCCCTCCCCACCGCCACCATGATTTTCAGATATTGACGGCCCTGGTTTGCGACGCTATGGTAATAAGATGCTATACACAAGCTGATTGATCGACGTTGTGGCTTCATCATCTTCTTTAAGGTTAACTAAAGGCCGTTTTTTAGTTAGCACAGACATTCTCTGAAGAAGAGAATAAAGCCCAAGCACCCGAATAATCTGTCCAAGCTCCGTACTTGCTTTATGCTTGAATGTTGTATTACTAACGAAAAACATGATGTGAATGAGTCACTCTAAGACAATTTGACTTATTCCAGTTTGTAAAAGAGGCGTCGCAAAAGATGGAGACGGCGTATACTGTTACCTGCAATCGTTCGTTCCCTTGCTTCACGATTCTTAAAGCACTGCGGTGATAGTCCTGGACCTCGCGTTGTTATTTGCAGACACAAACACACTTTAAATAGCACAACTATTTAAAAAAGAAAAACCAGCTCTCG